>MU868436.1:38357-121930 GCA_036418205.1 Ostertagia ostertagi | reverse complement strand
TTATTTGACCCGTCATACAGTTTTCCCCGCAGGACACCTCATGTTAACTATAACCCTTGAAGTTCCATCTTTCGCAACGATATCGCAGTACGTCGACCAGGTATCTTAAGTCTTCCCTTTGAAATGACACCTTCCTCCTGAACTAAACAAGATCCTGCTTGGGTTTTCATCCCTGATCCCTGCAAAGCCAACGTCGCGACAGCTCTATCAAGAAGGTGCATCTCGCTTAGAAATTGGAATATTTTGTAGTGTCATGTTTATACTTTGTGTGAAAAATAAATATTTTCAACACTATTATAATGACTGATTTGCTTTCCGATTAGTTGCGTTTTACCTGATTATTAGAGGAGACTTCTCCATTGTTGGCCGAGCATTTTCACCATCGGATCGGCCCATTTTGTTTTGGGCCTTCTCGGCGATCGCTTGTGGTCCAACGGGATCCAATTCATAAGCCGGGAAGTCCACCTGTCGTCTTTCAGACGTGCTACGTGACCGGCCCAATCTCGTTTACGATTATACATTTCCTGGACAACATCAACAAGGCCACTTCTTCTTCGTAACTCTATGTATGTGGTATGTTCACGAAGTGACAATTTGCAAATTCTGCGTTCCATCGACCTCTGCATCACAGCAAATTTCTCTTCGTCTGCTTCTCTGGGCGACCAGCATTCCGCGCCGTACAGCAGCGCAGGTATCACCGTTGAGTGAAACAAAGATGCCTTCAGTTTCATCGGGAGGTTATCGCCTAGCAATACTCTTGAAATTTTGTTGAAGCTAGACATGCACAGGACCGGAATGGATGGTTAAGTCGACTTGCGCAAATGGAGAAGCTTGCGAGGACGAGTCGGATGCAGGTGATACAGGTGATTAGAGAAGACTGGGTGGCGTGGTGATCCTTAAGCCGGCACCCTTAATGAGGTCACTTCGCACTTATGGTGCAAAGATTTGCTCGTACCATTATTAACCCACCCGTACTCGTCGATTTCTTAAAAGCAATGTTTGGGCTCAGACCCAATTGGTGAGCCTTCACTGTGGCTAGAAGCGGTGGGTACGCAAGTGCAGAGGTCGCTTCACTTCCCTACTCCGAAAAGCGTTACTTAGACGCTAGGCGCTAAGAAGTTCGACACGCTCCACCTGTTGCGACACGATCCGCCCACTGCTCAATATCTTGTCTGCGTCGCTAACTCGATCACCCATGCTGTCTTTACTCGTACTTCTCTCGCGCTCTCCGCGCTCGCATTATCTCTCATCTCCCTGCCGGCCTTTTGAACTTCTTCGTAGCGTGTAGCGAGAGGCTAGTATTCCTGTGTACTTCACAATTTCTTTTTTCCTCCTACTCCTACTTTCACATTTGAGTGGAATTACCTCATCAATTTAATCCTGAATCTTGCCTTTAAGTCTTGACTTTTAGGGAAATTTCAGTTTTCATTTCCAAAGTGCTTAAGGCGACTCACTGACCAGCGACGCTATAATTATGTATAACAAGAGGCAAACTGCCTCAACTGAATGTGTTTAGCAGGCTCTTCTTTTCTTTTCCAACTGAAGTATAATAGAATGAAAGTGAGGTTAATGTTTCCCTAGATGGTGCCATCATTTTGATACCTCTTGCTCAATCTTTGCCTACCTCAGCCCGTTATCGAAACCGCTACGTGTTAATGCAGCAATGTAGAAACACGAGCAACTATGCCTGGCATAATACAAGACACTAAATACGGTCGATACTTCATACCTGACCCATGTCTCTCCTGTTTTACCAATCCCATGATTCATTTTTTCATTTTTGAGAAAAGGATGCGCAATCCAGTAGTTCTTCTGAATTCTATTGAATATCTTTTATCGATTGATTCTTTTCGGCAATCGATGTATATCCTTGATATATATTGACGCTTCTCTCCGCAATCTTCTATTTACGATCCGCCAGATTCCTGTGCACGTACTGCGCGATTATCCATCTATCAAACTATCTTCTTCTTCTCTTAGTATCACCCCCCTTCTCACAAGGCCTTCGTGCTCTTACCCGACTTTTACGGATCATGGCTTCTTTTAAATTAAACGACTAACATCCAGCGTTTATACCACACAACACAATGGTCTAAGTGTACTCCTCCCTCTCTGAGCTGGCGAAAACGTAACCACGTAACCACTGGTCTAAAATTTTCTCACACTCTCCCCTTTCGCCCAGTTTTTCCCTCCTTCGTTTTTTATTTATCTTTTATTCTACGAATTTTTCGATGCATACAATATTTTAATTCAATGCAAGTAGGACAGGGTTGCTTTCAGTCCTTCCTTCCTTCATATTACTTAATCATAGGAACAGAAACAATGTATGCGTTCTTCTGACTAGACTCTCATGCGCTAGTTGACCACAGCAGCTGCTATGAGGTCGCGTAGTTCAAAGAATATTGGCTCCTACCGTACTCCTAAAATCGGCGTTACGACCCTCTTGTACTGAACCAAGTTAGATTAGTTGCTAGGAGTTCGAAATTGCAGCAACTAGATATCAACCGTACTATGATAACGAAATTCGAGCGATCACGTAGTGTATCATAACTACACGCTCCCATTGCACCCCTTTCCACATCGATAAGTCGTTGTTTTTGATAACCGGAAGTGGATTTCGGCGCCTTATCACTTCGTCGATAAGGAGTCACTGCCACTGAAACTTCACGTGTTCTAACACTGGGCAGGACTATCCACTCTAGTACACAGCCTTCCTTATCGTCCCCATAGAATTTTCGTGACCACTTCCTTCAACTATGAAAAGAAATCTACTCGGCTGAATTAATTTTGGGACTAGTTTGAGAGGACTTGTACATTTTTTCCTCGGGAGGATACCCTGCGAAGCTTATACCATTCGAATACCCATCGAAATTCTTACGCAATGATATGTTGAATATATGAAAAACATTACTATCAAATGTAGTATTTACAAAATTTATTTTGAAATTATTGCAAATTTCAGTACTGTCTACATATTCACACTTATGACTTATCATATTTGATTTCTAAAAAAATCTATGTCCAAGTCAGTCAGTCAGAAAACCAGTCAGAAATCTAGGTAACACGAGCAAATAAAGCCCAGAGTCAGGATCAAGTGGTCATAGAAAGCCTTTCCTCGCTACTATGGCCAGGACTGCGCTCAGAGTAGTGACGCCACGCTCCTGACTCAAGATTGCGCGGTGAGAAGGCCTCTCTAGAAGGCTTCTTTCCCACTACTTACTACGATGACTTCGTTGCATCAGCTAGGCCCGCCCATCGCTGGATGTGGTGCGTGGCTGGCCTCACATGTGAAATCAGCTAGGCGAACGCCGTATCAACCGATGGAATGGCTGGCATATCCGGGAAACTCGTTTGGACGTAATCTTTCCCAAGCAAGCTTCCTCCACTGCTAGTGGTAGCGGGGGTTCCGTTTTCGGCCTTGGCGACGGTTTTTTTTAAGTCTTTTCTCCATTGTCGTTCCATTTCGCATCTCCCTCCAACAACGTGCCGTCGCCCATACCTTATCTTTCTCCAAAGACTCAGCCCCATTCGTTTTATGCATTTCAAACAGCCGAGCCATATAACGTCTGCCATACCTTTACCCCAACTGCATGTGTTGCTCGTCAATGCCCTCCCCATGAGATGTAGTTGTGATGTAGAGTGCAATATATAAATCATATGTACATCCCGGAATCAATACTAAACGTCATGACCTTTAACGTGTCTCAATGGTCAACATGAGCGCCCTGCGATTCGACGCCACGACAAGAAGAGTTCGGTCGTGTGTCAGACGTAGCCGTGGGAGCGAGAGCGTACCTTTCCCACCACCACCAGTGAGATGAGTTGCTTCCTGACAATCAAAGAATGTATATTCACCGAACCCGACCCACTAGAGCTCTCGGTTTAGTGAGAGAAAGAATGGTGCCGACGAAGCTCCAGTTTCTATTCGCTCCCTTTCTTCCATTCTAGTCTGGCATCCTCATGCCCCGTTTGGCCTATGCTGTTTTCGATCGCTGTCGGCACCTAGACGCTCTCAACCGCGTCGCTTCCGTTCCTTGCCCGTAATTACTCAATCGGTTGCTCAACACGCTTACACGCATGTGATCAACGAAGGCTGCTAATAAGGAGTTGTAAGTACAGGGAGCAACCCGTAAGCCCAAATCTACTGGAGTTTATCAGCAAAGGTTTGGTTAAAATGCTGTTCTTTGTAGAAGTGTGCGAAGGACTGAGGCCACGTGGTCTCGTTGCCAAAAAATGCAATCTTTCGCGTGCCGGGCCCTTGGCCTAAAACCGAGAGGCGGCAGCAGTGGACAATATGGAGTATGCTTGAGGTATTCTTTGACAGTCGCAATACAGCCAATGACATCGGACGGCAACTGTCCTAAAATACGTCGGCGGCCTGATTCGCGAAGTACCCGCGCAGACCATCAACGGGCTCTTCAAAATTCGTTCATCGGGAGCAGAGCGGCTCAGCGGCCAAGTTTCCAGGGTGGCAAAATCACCCTGCGGTCAAGATGAACCCATGAGTTTAAGATTAGCTGAGGAGAGAAAGTTATAGAAATTCGCTATTTTGAAAGATACCAGCGCAAACATTCTCCAGCCACAAGCCGCGAAAAACCGCGTGTGCAATCGCCGCGGTGTCCGTAAATCCGATAATGTATGCATGCTTGTAGCGAGTCAGACGTCCCCTAACTTTCGGCCTAACTTAGTTGCTGGGCTGTGGTGGTAGCCCTTTTTCCCAGACCGTACCTCGTCGGTGGCGTGTATTCATTTGAGCGGATAGGGGCTTATTGGTCATTTTCGAGGCTGAAATAAAAGTCTGTGCTCGGACTGTCAATGAAGAATCCGACAGGATGTGGGCTACTCTTTTGTTGTTCTGAGCAGCCAAGGATCGTGAATGGAGCGCAGTGTGCGCTGAGTATAATTATCAGGGTGCCAGATAAATCTTCAAATGCTTAAGGGAACGACCAAGTTATCGTGCGATTTCTAGATTGGAACGTTCATTATTATGCAGAACCTTGATCTGAGCTTGCTCATCTTCAGGAAGAAGTATGGCGCGAATTGACATGATGACGAAATGAAAACAGCAAAGTCAAATTGAAATCGGTGGAAAATTCGGCGCCTAAATCTGGTCTTCTTCAAGTGTGCACATACTTGTGAAACAAAGAAAAAAATTCATCCAAAATTTTTTTTTCGAAAGTGAGGCGATACTATCTGCTTTGCTTCCGTTAGTAGGTTATCGACTACGAGAAATCGATTGAAAAGGATTTCATAGCACAAAACCTCATATTTTCCTTTCAAACGTGAATTTTGAGGGTGTGCACATACTTTTGAAACCCACTGTGAAGTTGAAAAGATCATTAAAAAAAAGTCATGTCTCACCTCCTGTATCACCGTAGCGTTTCCAGTTGGTAAACTTCTGTGGGGTTTGAATAAAAATAATGGGAAGTTTCTTCTCCAATGGTCAGAAGTTGACAGCCAGTGGCAGAAAAAAACTTGACTGTCACCGAGGTAGGCCGAGTAAAATAGGAGTACAAGCAGGGGCCATGGTTCTCTTTTTTTTCGCTATTTTCCATTCAAAAAAGCTACTTCGTTCAAAAATAAGAGCAAACGAAGTTGAACTACTAGGATGTCCAGACGGTTCCAAAAAACTAAAGCTAATACTTAATCTGGCAAAATGTCCTTGAGGACCGAAGTTGTAGACCCTAAGTACCAGCAGAGCCCAAGAAGGATCCCTTTTGTGCTGAAAAATGCCTCCTCAATTACCGCTTTCGTGATCACAGAGCCTAACAGCGAACCCTTCTTCAATTCGAAGAATTCCAGATATGGCGAAATCTGGTAATTTCATGATGCTTCAGTGTTTCAAACAGGGTCAACCGTCAAGTTGGACCGATTTCGAAAAATTCACGACCCCCTCCCCTTCTAGAGGGTCTCGATGGCAAACATTAACGCTACCTCGCGAAATACGACCCCACTTTTTTCACCCCAAATACGACCCCCACCCCACCCCTCTTTGGAGTTTGTCCAATGCACGGTTAGCACTGGTTTCAAAAGCCGCGCCTATACGATTGAGGAGTAAATGGTCGAACACGCATCGGCGCCTCTCAAAAATCCTGCCTGGTCGCATGACTGACTGCTCCTTATACAATACTCCGCAAATCCTGTTATGGGGCCAGGTGAAGCAAGCCCTAACGAGGGGAAGGGTTCCCTCATCCGACGCGGGTGAAGGGATAGGTCCCTAAACTCGGAGATATATCCCCAACTTTGGGGACATATCCCCAGTCTTGGGGACATGTCCCGAACCCGACAGTCAGCAAGAGATCATTCAAGAGTATTGTCACTTTGTCAATTAATTTTCGATGGGTTCTATGACGCAAAACAGTTGCTGCCGCTGACCTTCTACGTGTCTGCCAACAAGCAGAAAGTCGCTGCCGTCGACTCTCTACGTCTCTGCCGGCGGAAAATATGGTTCCCTAAACGAGGCTTAGGGGAGGAATTCATCCCCTACGACGGAGGAGCGGAGAATCGATGGTATTACATATTCCAGAGTTTTTGAGGCCGAGGTTGCCATTTGCGATCAATGTGATCGTACCGATCGCTTCAAGGACGAATTCACGATAAGAACGAAGGTCAAAGAAGGGGGAAACGGCTTAGTTGGGATACATGCGGACTTCCTGAGGGTACTGACTAACGCACAATTGACAGCGGAAGATTTGGCCTGGGCACTCCAGCACGGCTCAGTGTTGGCGCGGTTGGCGCGTGTACACCCATCAACTGTCTAATCACTCGCCGCATGTCTATACGTGGCGAGTGATCAAGAGCAGAGAGAGCGCACTGTTGAAGAGGGCACAGCGATGAGAGTCGCATCATGCGTAAGTCAACGGGCAAGGAAGGGGTCCCATTTCTCGGATTCCCGGGCCCTTTCCTCAGTTTTTTCTTCTTTCGTGCATCACGGACCATCTCTAGCTTGATTTGAAATGGGTTGCTTTTTCAGCCTGATATGTCCTCTGAAGCAGAGGCGATAATGGGTGTGTCACCCTTTGTTCTACTTCGCCGAACATTTCTCTTTCTTCTCGCTGCCTTTCTCCCTCTCTTGCTGGGGGTGTAGGGGATACGACTGTGAGCCGTCAAGATGGTTCAAGCAGTTCGATAACTTTGCGTTACCGACTTTTTGAATGGTAGATGACTGATTGACTAAATGCGGAATTGTACTACGTTGCTTTGCATAAATATAAGTCCACCTGAAAAGTTCTTGAAGTGTTTCTGAGGAAGCCTCCAAAAAAAGGCCTCACTATAAATATATTTTGAGTGTCAACACCAAATTCACATTTCGCAAACACCTTCGTCATCATATCAAAAAGAGGAAACGGAAACATTTAGAAAGATCCAACAAACAAGAAATTGGTTCAACCGGTAAACATGGGGTAGATTTCTATTTTTGCGAAATCGGCAAAGTGGTGGTTCTTTTCTAAGAAGTGAAATGAAAAGTTTTTGTATTTCTATAATGGGACTTGTGTTGACACAAAATCATATGTATATTGAGCCCATTTTTCTGTTAAAAGCTTTCTCAGGAACACGATTCATGCGAATTTTCAAGAACTTTTATATACTCTTTATGACAGCCTTCAAGTAGTTTCGATTTTCGTACCAGAAACTGAGCTAAACAAGCACTCAATCACGAATTCACTTGAATGTTGGAATAGTTACCCTGCTATCAAGTGATTAAAATTCGGAGAATAGAGCAAGGCTCGTTGATTTGATGATCCACACTACTACATATCACACAGGAAATGGTGATCAGGACCTCCAATCACTTACTAAATACAAAAACGGAATTGGTGGAGCAATGGCACGTGTCACAACACATACGACTGCGCATTGAACTGATAACAAGTGTGGGTTTCTATTTGATACATGTCGCCAGCGGAGGGGAAGCAATTTCATGACCTCTCCAGATATAAAAATCCTGATCCTCTCGTGGAAACATCAAATAAACCAGCTTTTCGTCGTCGGAAGAAAATCGTTCTTGAGTTCTTGGATGCACTCCTCAAGTTTGAAACCTCCTGATCCGCATAGAATGTTAAAGGAATCTTGCGCGGAAAATTCTTGCACTCTTTCCTAACATCAATATGTCAGTTGTGTCACTGGAAATAGCACACAAACTTTCACGCATGAAGATTCGGTTTCTGAAGAGAAACAAACGTACGAAAACTACACGTTATGGACCATCGAAAGACCAGGAGGCAGAGCCAGGTGATGCATGGAAAGAAGACGGCGTTTGGCCGGCTACGTACCAGGCGACGCAATGAGAGAATCGGGTTAAAGGCGCGATTTCGGAGAGTGGAGACCATCGGATCGATGGAATTGAGGATGGGTAGAGGTGTAAGAATGTGAATCGCGCTCGATCGAAGCAGAAAGGCCAGAAGAGAGGTTCTCAGTGAATGCACTCCAAAGAACCAACTTGTTGAGCATCCCCGCCCAGACTTTCGTGGAAGACGTGCCGTGGGCAATTTCGAACGCGTAGGCAGCCTTTTTCGAGTTTATCAATTTCTTAATCAAACGGAAGCAATACTTCGTTCTTTTCACAATTATCCGTGGATAACTGAGTCTCAAGCCAGTGAATTTATGGCTGAAATAGAATCATGATTTTTCCGCGCAAGATTCCTTTAAAAGCAATTGTAGTAGTAACTCGTAGCATTGAGTTTGTGACAAGAAAGGTAACCTTTGAAACTTTTGGTCAGCAAATGCTGTAGAATGCCCCCTCTCTGCTTTCTTCCCTGTATTCGTTTACTAACTTCTTTTAATTGATTGTCACTATCAAAAAGTAGTCATTTGAGGAAGCTCATTACATAAAAAGTTTACGATTAGCACTTCGTAAACTCATTAACTGGTTAAAAGTTCGGTTCGAACTATTAACGTTTAAGGATCAATGTTTCGTTAGTTCCGAAATGGGACGGAGCTGACATAAAGATTAAACCTTTATAAAATTGTCCAGAAATGTGGCCAAAAATTTACCCGCATAGTTACGGCGAACGTACCGTGGGTGAATTATACCTTTTAAAATCTTTCCGGTACTCGCAGTTGTTCAATTTTTTTGCAAGAAAAGATTGAGAGAGTACCTTCAAGTTAATCAAGTTCTGAGGACAAGGGCTCCCGCGCTCTAGTAGATTGCGTGACTACTCAAACTCTCTCCTGTTCTCTCTTCCGCGAAAGGCCAGAGCACAGACGATTAGAGAACGACACTCGGCTCTGCTGCAAGCCTCAAGCAAGAAGGTGAAAGCCTTAGGACTATGCCTTAGAGGGAGGAGGACGCCCGTAATCGGCGAGATCGAATTAAGGCGGTTTAAAGGACTTCGTTCAAGTTGCCCGTAGACCGGATATAGAGACGAAGAGGATCGACGGCAGTGATCGAATGGTCACATCGAAAATGATGGGCCCTGCGACGAGACCCTTCAGCGATCTCTTGCTGAATGCCGGGGATGGGGACATGTCCCAAAAGTTGGGAATATTTCCCCGAGGTTGAGTCTATTCCTGAACTTCCAGACATATCCCCTCACCCGCGGAACACGAATGAGTGCGCCGACCGGTCAGTGAGACGTTGCTAGAGTACCAGTCTGCATGGCAACTTTGGAAAGATCAAACTGTAATGAAGTGATAGAGTTACTTTCAAAAAGGTATCATATCGTTTCCCGCTTCCTCCCGATCGCCTTTTACAGCCACTATGAATTTTATCATCACGCTGACTAAGAATGATGCATACCTTCATGCCACCGAGATTTTGTAAGAGCAGAGCAGCAACAACAATGATGCAAGTGCCCATAGATAGAATGAACACAAGTCTGCGTCCTAGCCAAGCGAACCTAGCGTCAGCAAAGCCCACAATCTGAAATACATTCTAACATGAACAAATTCTTCTTTCGAAATTTGATGGAGTCAAAGGAAGCTATCTGTCGCGAAAAGAAAAATTACGAGTTGGTGCAAACTCCAACAACACAGTGTGTCCCAAAAGAATTTATAACACCCTATTTCTCTTCAATATCCCTATAATGGGCAAATGATTCCTCTTCAAATTTGATCAACGATGCACTATTACACCAGGGTACAAACATATAAGTAAAATCGTAAAGAATTAATCTTGACGTTTTTTTATGATTTAGATCTAAAATCATGGCCAAAAGTTAGCGACACACGGTTCTTCTGCAGTGTTCCTTAACACATTGACGACAACGCGAGTTTTGGCTTTTTTGGCCACGTGGGACTGCTGCGATTTTGCGGGCGCGCTCACCTCAGATCGTTCAAGCACATTTTGAGTGATAAATACACAACTAATGATCAGTTCATAACCAAATCAGTAAATTGTAATAAGCATAACATACCCAGGGGTACAGTAGTGGAATTTTGATCAAAAGACAGTAGTAACAATGAAAAAGCGAAGTTGGTCAGAACTAGCTGCAATGGGCTTCAAAAGCAATTTTAAGTTGATTATCCCAATCAAAACACACATATTGTCATCCCTAAGCTTCCTTATCTACTTCTGCTACTATTCTAATCTTTATACTAATGAAAAGGAAAAGTAAATAAAAAATTTAATTTAATTTTTGAGATGAAGATTTCGTATGGTTCAGAAATCCTCCTCTAAATTAAAGTATACGTGACCATTCTGAGGGCCATTATGTTTGTAGCGTCATCAAGGTCTCTTCCATGGAATGAATACAAGAAACTTTCAAAAGAATTAGGCGTGCGAAAGAAATGAATGTAATGGGTGCGAGTGATATATATCCTGCACGGTCCTACATGGCCTGCAATGCGCGGAATATACTATATCCCCCGCATTGTCGTCAATGTGTCAATTAGGTGAGATGTGAAACCGACTTGCCGCTGTTCTACTTACCACGCTTATCACGCTTAATCTGCAGTGCCATGCAACGAAGAACGCACCTATCCGACTCTGAGAAACGCCAACTTGGGGCTTACAAGGACAGACAGACAAGCTAACGCAGCACTTGAAGGAAATTAAGACGATGAGTCTACTTGGTGAGCAAATTCTGCAACAACATCAACTCCCACGGTACGAAAAAGGGAGCGGGAGGCCTAGAGAGGTTTTGGAAAGGCAAAGCGCCAGATTTTTAATGCCACAATTTTCACAAATGGTGTGCGGTCTAAGCAAGGAAGTAGCTCGCGATGTTCGGAAAGGTAGTGTTCATCGTGTGCTCGAATGATGTCCCCACATTGTCCGAAGGCAGTTTTCGACGCCTTGTCTGACGAGTGCGTATGATCCTTTTTCGTAGAGGGGTACGTAAGGTGAACTCATCAATGGATAATTGAGGTAATTTGGAGTGGCGGTTTCTGCACGTACTATCACATACTGCAGTATTCCAGGTAATTTTTTCGGATGAACACAAGTTTAGGATGGATGGACCCGATGGCTTGGCGAGCTATTGGTGCGACTTGTAGAAGTAGTTACGCTATTTTTTCAAACGCGGATTTGGTGGCGGTAGCGTCATGGTCCGGGCTGCCTTCATAGCTACTCTAGGAGTGAACTTATTTTTATCACGCAACGGTTGAACTCCAGTTGCTACAGGGACATCCTCCAAAACAATTTGGTCCACACGTGCAGCGATTTCTATCTATTGAGTTTTAACTCTAGCGAGACAACGCCGCCATTCATGGTAGAACATACCTCAACAGTGGAGTGATTTCAAAAGAGAAGCTTCAGTCTCGGCAGGCCAGCATTATTTCCTGGCCTAGTCCGATAAAGAACGAATGGGGCATACTCGTACGGGACGTTCACGCCAACAGCAGACAGCGAGAACGAAGAACAGCTGAAATGGCCGTCAAGGAGGCTCGGGAGCAATTTTGCCAAAAACTCAGGCTTTTCCACAGCATGCCGAAGCGGATGATTGAGTCTATTGAAGGAAGAGAAAATGCTATCAGTTTCTAATTGTTATTGTTGTTGATTCCATCCTACTATATATAATTCGCTAGGTATGTCTGTGTGTGTGTGCGAAATTCGTAGCACAGGTCACAGCAATGATAGCGCCATGGTTCTTATGTTATGTTATAGGCGGTGGGATGTGGACGCAAGTGCTTTATGATAGAAACTGATAACGACTGATGATAGCTGATAAGAGGGGCTAGAAAGCGAGCATGATTTCGTTTTGTTGTTCATATTGGTATTAGATCGTCTATACCTACAAGTGTTATGCAGGGTGGTCCCGGGACATCGGTGGTACATGAATGAAAGCGATAACAATTGAGAAGGGCTGATAAGGTGGGTCAAAACGCAAAAGTCGTCACTTCCGTCACGCAACGTGCGTTGACACTAGGGCGTCCATAATGACTAGTGTTATGTGGAGGGAGACGGGGACATTGTTGATGGGTGATTGAAAGTATGCAGCTGATAAGGGCTGACAAGGCGCGTCAGAACGCAAAAGTCGTCGATTCTGTTACCTGGCTCGCATTGATACCAAAGCAACCATACTTACAAGTGTTATAAGGGGTGGGACGGGAACATGTTTATGGGTGATTGGAAGTGGTTACAACTCATGGCTGATAAGGCGCGTCAAAACGAAAAAGTCGTCGTTTCCGTTACCCAGCTTGCGCTGTCACTAGAGCGTCCCTACTTACAAGTGTTATAAGGGGTGGCACGGGGACATTGTTGATGGGTGATTGGAAGTGGTTACAACTCATGGCTGATAAGGCGCGTCAAAACGCAAAAGTCGTCGATCCCGTTAGCGCTAACACGAGAGTGTCCCTACTTTCTTCTAATTCTATTTGTAGTGGTACGTGCACATTGTACAATTGAATGACCACCTTACTCAAAGGAACCTTCCATGGAAAAAGCTCCGCCTCCATTAGCACAGAAAAACGATACCTCAGGTCACTAGCCTCATAAGCATAGCAAAAAGAACGCAACATAAGCGTTAGTTTTGATAATACTAATCCTACACACAAGACAAGAAGATCACTCTTTCCGTGGAAGATTCCTTTAATAGCAGTCGATCGCATAAACTCCAAGTCTTCAGCAAATTAGAGGTTTTATTTCTATCAAGGAAGCTCAAACTCAATAAACCGCTAATTATAATGTGTGGGTGATCCAGTGGTACCTCAAACTTGGGTAATTAAACGTTTATACAACATATTAATCAAAAAACAATCAACAAGTAATGTGAGATCAATGGGAGTGATGTTAGGAGTGAGATGGAGGCAGAAACTGGCGAGAATAAGCAACTGGTGGGCTCCTCGGTGTGAGCTCCTTATATAGCGCCAGATTTCCGCGCGATCAGGTGGCCTCGACGTTAACAACCCAATGCGATATGTCGATTGGACCGCCACCAAAGAACCCTGAAGATACATCGATTTGATAGAGGAACCTCTATACTCCCGGCCACGGAGTACTTAGCACTATGCCGGGGAGTTGTCCCTATCCTTGTCATGGTCGCACGAGTTCCGCCGTTGTTTCGACTCACGTTCCTCTCCTCGTCGGCGATCGCGGCCGTCGTGCCGTCTCCCTGCTTACATTTCTTTAAATTCGTTCCTCCTGTGGCTGGTCGTGTCGTCTTGAACGAACTTTTTCTTCGGTGTTGCGGTGTTTTCCGTTCCTTTCTCGTTCCAATCGCATTTCCAGGTCCCGCATTTCCTCTTCCAATCTTGATTCCTTCGACTGTAGGCGACGTCGCTTCACTTTCAAATGGTCGATAGCGTCCGTACTGCGGTCCTTCTGCCATGTCTTTTCGATGAGAAGATTGATTTCGAAGGTTTCTTTTCGGACACTATGAAGCTCCTTTTTTGTTTCATCCATTTGACGTACGATCCTCTCCAGCTCTGAACTGGGCTCCGCCGGCGCAATGGTCTTCGATGTATCGACGCTGGGTAGACGTAGGTTCAATTCGTCGAAGCGTTCGCAGAGGCCCTTGATGTCGTCGGATAGCTGCTTGAGGTTGATCGCAGAAACTTGTTCTCGCAGTTGCTTGAACTCGTCGAAGAGTTTATTCCAGTCATGGTCCTTCTTCTTATGCTCGTCTGAGTCGGCATCTTCGGTGTAGTCCTTGACCTGCTCTTCCATTTTAGAAGCGAGCTGTAAGAAGATTGATTTTCATATCTACCTTGTCTAGTTTTGCTTGATTTGATTTGTGTATTTTCATGTTCTGCTCGTGATATCCTCTGATAACCTGCTCGAGTTCCTGAAGGCGCTCGGTTGTCTCGGATGACAAAGAAACCGATACTACAGGGGCAAGCCTTACTTGCCGCGTGACAAAGAATCCTACTACCCGTCTGGAGCAGAATGGCACCAGATGCGCGGTGCATTTTAGGAGGAAGATCATCAGATGAAAATGTTGAGGAAGTGGATCTCTTACGTGACAAATCTAGTGACAAAGAAGAAAATTCTGGATCACTCGTTGTCTTCACCGAAGGCCTGGATTGTTCTGGGCGAGTTGCATTGAGGGCCGTCTTCTTCCCTTTGAGAGTTGGTTCTGGTCCCTTGGCGACCTTGGTTGCAACGTGAAATGAGACTGGTTCCTCCATAGCTGAATAAAATATGCATAGATACAAGGTTAGGCAGTGTGGTAGATGTTAGACAAAACAAATTGTAGTTTTTTTTGTACGTATATATTTTCTTTGAATATATGTCGAAGTCTAGTTCCATGCGTCAGGGCGGCGTAGGTGGCGCTTCACTGCATGATGACTGAAAATTTTTTCTCGTTGACCGCAGGTTATAGCAGGTCCTTTCTCGTTCCTCATTTGTGTTGGAAACCTCTCCGGTATCTGTTGAGTCTGGAATCATATCTGATTCATCGGTGTGCGATTGACCAGAGTCTCCTATCTCCAGTGGTATCAGCAAATTCACCGGCCGACGTATTGTGCGTCCGTTCGGCATCCGTAGTTCCACTTCTCGAACGACTCCTTTCTGTGAGTAGTTGATCTTGCTGACTCTCCCTATTCTCCAAGAGTTCCGAGGTAAAACCGCTTCGGCAATTAGCACAACATGACCCACTCTGGGACTCCTGGGTGTACTGCGCTTGCTGTCAATGTGGAGTTTATGCGACTCTCGCAGTCCTGTTAAGTACTGTTGGCTCCAAATAGTCCAGAAGCGTTCTGTCAGCTGATGGCTCTTTTTGAGGGCGTCTTCAGCCTGACGACGAGTCTTCAGCACGGCAGCTTCTTCAGATGGCTGATACCTGTCGTCTGCTTCTTCTTCTCCAATAGTTTCAAACGGGTACGTAATGACCATGTCGCGTTGGATGAAGTCAATTGGACGTAGAATAGGTGTCTCGTCCCATTTCTCCTCCTGGTAGGTCAGAGGTCTGCTGTTTATGGTGCCTTCTATTTCTACCAGGAGGGTTTCCAGAACTTCCTGTGTGGGCACGGTCCGCTGCATGACTTTGTAAAGGCTGTGTTTGATTGACTTTATCAGACGCTCGTATATAGCTCCTTCCGAAAGCGTAGGGCGTTGATTCGTCCTTCCCACACGATTCCTTTTCCTGCCATTGCTATGCGCAAACAAGATGTTCGTTTATCACAGAAAATATGCGTCTGCCTGAGGATTCCTCTCGAGTAAGAATTTGTGGTTTATCCACGTAAATTTACTTGCAGAATCTTTCCTCCGCCCTAGCGCAAAAGCGTCGCAGAGCAAGTAGGAATGAGTCGTGCTCAATCGGATACTACTCAAGATGAACTAGTCGCGTCACTGCACATGTCAGGATCCTCCCATATAAGTATTCAAATCTGGTCTCGATCCCATTACTTTTTTTACGCAAATAGGTCCGACATAGTCCGCGCCGCGGATGTGTTCACAAAAGAGTCGGTCCTTTGTACCCGGCCGCAGCCGGAATGATGCCCATTATTACGATATCTTGTATGGTGGTGTTTCATATATTCTGGCAGCACAATATGGTAATGAACTGATCGACAAAAGCTGTCTGAGTTTCATGAATCCAGAATTTCTCTCTGACTATTACGCCATGTGGTTGCAGCACCACAGTCAGAGGTATGGGGGTGATGCCCCGGAATGAAGGCGAAGCGAGATCGGTTTTGCTGTCTATAATACATGGTATTGTTGCGTCGAAATGAAAGTCCTGGAGTTTTCTCCCCAATAGTCGTCCGTTGACACCATGCAGACCTTGATCATCTCCTCCTTTCAATTTAAGCTTTTTCAGAGCGCCCTCGCTCCCTGCTCGCCGATCGTACCGCTGGTGATTTGCGACAAAGTAGCCAGGCCATCTTTCTCCTTTCAGTAAGTGCGTTATGTGAGGGCACAATTGTTACAAAGAATTGAGTCGGGTAACGCTCATCTCGATATTTCCTTCCGAACAGGTGACGTTCACCATCGATTGAATAGATTGTTGTATGAAGCGAAAAAAGACCCGTAAGCTCACTTCGCGTGTGACAGTCCGACCGTGGGCAAGTTGCCTGTGCCGTTGCCGAAGTCAAGTAATCACAAATGACCCGCATGTTAGCTTACGTGTAGCATCAAGGAACTTCGTCCATCGCAGTTCCTTCGGCCAATGGGAACAATCTACTATCTCAGGCCCAATCACTCAAATCCGATTGGAAAAATGACGTTGTCAACCTATCCACTACAAGCTGTGGCATTTTCCGAACTCCATTTTAGCTCGTCACTAACCCTCCGTCGACAGTCGGACCCGTTTTTGCTTATTGCAGTATGACGTGACTAACAGACTGGCGAATAATTGCCACTGACAATTCTTCTTTACTATGGCCCGCGATTTTTCTCACTGAGCAACTCCACGAATGTTGAGCTGAATTTGAAGGATCCAACTGAGGGGCGATTCCTAGAGTGCCCGAAGAGATATCACATATGTTGTATTTGGTCAGTCGTGGGATCTTGTGATCTGCCACGTCAATAAATAGAAGTTAATATGCCATCCGTACTTCAATCGTCCATCGCATTTAGCTTTCTACTTCGGTATGTTGATTCTCCTTTCATCCGAAGGTAGCTTGGATATCAGCCACGAGGTAGACCGGATCCGATGCGCATGTAACGCAAATGCTCATTCCAATGTTACATCGCGTCTAGCAAGATAACGAACAGTTTCAAACGCACGTCAACAAGCTCGTAATAACCTTTTCCTCTGTATCTATATGGGATCACGTTCGACTGCGTGAATGATCTCTCCCAACGGTTTTTGATTGCTTTACTCTGCCTCCAGAGCCCTGTTCCGGCTATATTTGCATCTCAGCTGCTTTGTAGGAATCGTTCCAATGGAGAAGTTATGTGTCAGCCAGCCAGCGGATCGTAGATCGCAGCCCATGCCATTGATACGATTACGTAGTGATCTTCTTTCTGGCGGTTGCGACAATTTCCGGTTTACGAGTCCCTATGATATCCCACATAATCCAAAATTTCTGGCCTTCCCATGTTTCGCTCAAAAGTTTGGAGCAATATTGTTGCTTGAAGGTGACATCCGGATTTCGACATGATTTACCTGAGAATTCATTATGTACGACAAACTTTTCCTTGAGATTATCTGTAGAAAGTAGCCGCTACTCTGTGCTCGATTTTGCAGGTCATCAGCAACATTGTCCACTAAGTGTTGTTGTCAATTCCGACGACCTCTGTGGTTTTCCTACGCGTTAGTGCCCAGAGATATTTGATCGTACCGCTAGCAGGAAATGGAGCCAATATACGAACGTAACGCGCTGAAAGCCGAAGGTGATGCCGTTGCCCTTGACGAAGCAGGCTGGCTTGTAATATTATCCCCTCAGAGAAACTCGAGGTCCCTCTGTCCTGCCATTTAGGCGTCTTCCTTTGAAGAAAGCCTTCTTCGACTTCTACTGCAACAGACGGACAGTCGCTCTATTGGGAAGCGGGAGATATCAAGAGTATTCGGAAGCAAAAAGGTCCCACTATGCGATGTACACTCGTTGACGACGGTAGCGTCCTTAAGATGCTGCGCGAAGCATCGAAAATACATTCCTCAATTTAGTTGTCTCCTCTGCGAGTTAAAATGACTGCACGAGAGGAAAGGTAAGTCCGACTCTCCTCCCGGTGCTTTGTTTGTCCACATTTCTTCTATACTTCTTCATTGAGATGATTTTGCACGTTTCATGGTCTCCTGGAGTCACAGCTCACAGTCACCTATTTAGCAAGTGGCTTGCCAGGCTTGACGTATGCTTAGTCTCCTCCTATTTCCGGTAATGCTCGCCTCTTTTTCCTGCCAGCGGGAGCGGAACCCAACTAACAAATCTTCTCTTCTTTTCGGTCGTCCTGCTCGACACGTCTTCAGACGCGACACGTTCCATCGTCCGTTGGCCGTTTTCCTTCGCCTTCGCCACAAACTCATCACGACCTTGATTTCGAAATGTACAAAAGTCCTTACCCATGGAAATGTATTGTCTGTGACTGCATGCAGAACTTCACCGTCCGTCCTCCTTCCTTTATTGTTTCTGTAAAGCTGTGGTTGCGTCCTGCAACCAGATATCCCAATCTCGAAGGGATCAACTGCAACCCAGAAGGAAGTACGTACAGCGGTGCTAGCCCATTGCTTAGAAGTGTGAACATGTCCGCGCATCCAAGAAGAATCTGTGGACTGATGCTAGTTGAAGTTGCGCTTATGGACAGTTGCAGATCCTTATCACAGAGAAACCGCTTGTCCTCCAGACTGAGGCTACTGCGCTGTATAGACTCTGTGACTGTGTCGATCCTTGTCACCGCGAATGAGTGAGGGGTTCCTTGTGCGTCCCATATCTGTAGAATTGTAAATCCACACGTTTTCACCATTGCCTTGTGTGAACCGAACGTGTTTATTGTGAGTCGTTTGGAATCGACGTCATGTAGGTGTAATTTATCGGCTAGAGCATTGCTTATGAATGAGCGATCAGCTCCTGAATCAAGCATGACGTGCACCTTCTCTAGCCTTTTCGTTTCCGGATTGAGGACCTGTGCCTGTCCTGCCAGAATGAGAACGTCCGCTCGATTGCTGACATGGAGCACAGTATCCATTTCTTCGGCTTCTAGGAGTCCTTGGTCGGACGTGACTGCATTCATCTTTGCAGCCGTAGGCTGTGATGGAGATCTGGCTGGTATCTTCTTAGTTGCTCTGTCTTGTTGGGGCGTCCTAGGTGTCTCCGTCGAGAATAGTTTGGTGCAGATGGAAGTATGATGTCCAGTTACTCCGCAGGCGCGGCAGGCTCCTCTGGGACATCTCATTGCGAGGTGATTCTCCCCTCCACAATTTTTGCAAAGTTTTCTGGTCCTTATAATCTGAAGGCGTTGACTGAGCGTGGTCACTTCAGGACAACTTTTCGGTGGGTGTCCAGGTTTGTTGCAGTGCTGGTGCTCGCGTTGTTTGTCTTGTTTCCATTCTGAACTTCGTACTGGATCTCTCCTGCCTTTCGGTGTGGTTTGGCTTCCTCTGTTCAAGTTGGGCGTTGATTTTGAGCTCACTTTCGACGTATTCCTTTGCATCTGCTAGTAGGACCTTGGTACTCCAAGATCCCTCTGCTTCTTTTCTGCACTTCTGCCGTAAAACGTGTCGTTGGACGTCCGTGGAGAACTTGCTCAGTGATTGTTTCTGCAGGAAAGCCTTGCTAATGTGCTTTCAGTTCCAGCTGCGAGGTGATAGAAGAGAGCTGGTCGCACAACGCTATTTGATCGGCTAAGCTGTCACTCCTGGCCTGCGATGCTTGGAGCCTGCTCACCAGTTGATCGACGAGTGCCTGTGCGTTGCCGTACTTCTCCTGTAAATGGGCGATGACAAGAGAATATGTGGATCCTAAAACTTGGAATTGCTTTACGGTCTCTTTCGCCTCGCCTTCAAGGGTTTCGAGGAGGTAGTTGAACTTGTAGATGTCGTCCACATTTCTCGAGTGCACATTATGGTCGAAAGATCTCCAAAATGTGTCCCATTCCCAGATGTCGCCGCTGAACCTGGGAGGCGGGATCGGCGCAAGTTTCATTTCCGCAACTTCCGAAGGTGTCGTTTGGGCTCGTATCTGACCCTCCAGCTCTTCCTGCAGCTGTAACAGCTTCGTCAGCGCAGTATGGGCTCGATCCAAAATCTCTTCAACAGTGTTGATGTTCGCCTCTGCTCGCTTCAGGAACTCCTCCTTTGATGGCGTGCTGACGGGCATCCACAGTACTGCTGTACTTGATTAGAGCGTCCTCGACTTTACCGACTTCCATTGACAATGTGGCCTTGGTCGCTCTAATCCTCCTGTGCAGCTCCTTGGCATCCCTCGGTTCGCTCAGGTCCAGTCGCGTGGCGAAGAGCTGTGTGTGTTCGTCCAAAATCACGTATAGCCGTTTGTGAGCACGGGTGAGAAGTCCTTGTCTAGTAGCCAGCGAGGAGGTCATTATTGAAAGAAATTTTCAATCGACTGTTGAGTATTTTCTTTTCAGACAGTATATATATATATATATTAATATTTTATGAAATAATTTTTGTAACGAAAAATGAAGATTTTGGAAGCAGTTGAAGATTTTTTTCGCCGAGTAAAGTTGCTCTGGACCCACTTTATGTCCGGTCGAGCCGATATCGCAGCTTCCGAGTCGCTATCGCTCAGTTGCACGCAAGTCCAGATCGATAAGCCAGTCCTTAGACGGATCTTGATTGTACTTACGGAACTCGGAATCCTGATTCCTCGATTCCGTGGCTTTCAGTTGTCCTCGAGTTCGAGCTGTCCGCGATGCACCAAAATATGTGTGGTGGTCAGTGGTACCTTCAAACTTGGGTTATAACGGGTTATACAAATATTAAGCAACAAACAATCAACTAAGTAATGTGAGGTCAATGGGGAGAGATGTTAGGGAGTGAAGATGGAGGCCAGGAAACTGGCGAGAATAAGAACTGGTGGGCTCCTCGGTGTGAGCTCCTTTATAAGCCGCCAGAGTCACGCGCGATCAGATGGCTCGACGTTAGCCGGCCCAATCGATATGTCGATTGGACCGCACAAAGAACCCAAGATATATCGATCTTGATAGAGGAACTTATACTAATCCTTTCGGGGTTCTAAAATAATGAGTGAATGTTAATAAATGCATAAGCTTTTTGGGGAAGCGAGGGTCTTTTTTTTTCCCGTTAATGCTAAATTAGTAGACCATATTTCATTATCTCTTGGGACTACGGCAAGGAAAGTTCCTATTCAGCGCTAAATTTTGTGCGAATTCCGAGGAATGTTGGATGTTTACAATTGTGAGATACTACCAGTCAGCTCCAGCGGTGTTATCAAGCTGTATTCTCGATTGGCACTTAAGGACGAATTTTACCGATGGAAAAGCAACCCATTCCAAATTGACGGTAGAATGGTGAGAGCAAAATTACCAGAAAGAAAGCGTAAACCGGACGAAAAACGGCCCAGAGCGCGGGAGAAATGCCGGACCCTTCTTGTCCGTTGAGTTTGAGCATGGATGGGACTCCTCATCGCTTTCCTTTCTTCAACCTACGCTCTCTCGCTATCTAATCACTCGCCACCTATTAACTACGGCGAGTGGTCAGACCGATCGGGGGGCGGAGTTCGCCAGAAACTTCGCCAACTTTGAGGCATTGCCAGATCTCAGAGGTCAAATCTTTCGGATTGCCGATTTGCGACGCACTGGGCATAAACCGTGTCTGTCGCCTCAAGAGGATTCACCGCAATATCCCCACTAGGGCGATTCGTTCTCCCTTCTTCGACCTTTGTTCTTTCCGTGCAATCCTTTCTTTAAGCGAACTGGGAAAGGTATAACACATTCAGTAGTGAGCTGCGTTAATGGGAGTACTCATGCTGAAATTCCATGGGTCTCAATTTCGCTAAAGCCTTCTGTCGTGTGTGATGCGGTGCGATAGCGGGCGGGAAGCAAAACTGGTTATAGTATATCGCTTAAAAAACTCGGATGCCGAAATGTCCCTATGTCTCTTAGCACTCCATAGTTTTAGGAAGAAAACCATAGAAATTCTTTTTTTTTTCTTTTTTTGACTTTCTTTTCCTTATTTCGCTCAATATATCTGTACCTAGTGTAATAGTGCACTGCTGAAAAAAATTGGTGGGGATCATTCGCCATTGTAGAGATGTTGAAGAAAAAACGAGTGTTCCTATCTTGAGAAAACTGTATGTTGGTCTGGTATAGTGGCCCACGAAATCGGTTTAGTGAGGGAAACAATTTCAAGTAAGTCACAAGGTTCGTGGTTTTTCCCCGATTATTTGCATGAAATTGATTTCGCCATGGAAGGCAAAGAGTCTTCCGTACATTTTTTCACGACTCTTGCTTATTTCTCCGAATATGGATCACGCACAAGCAGTGAAGAATTCTCTGGATGTTGCATGAATATAAGTTAAGCTGAAAAGGAGAGCTCTTCAGCTGCTTGGTGGAACCACGGAGCTGAGGAAAAACAGTGAGAAATGGTAGAGATTGGCGGGATTGAAGTGCCATTATCGTAGAGCCACTACAGCCTGAGTGGATACCAACTGCGGCAGTGAGCAGACAAGTAACCAGCGATGTTTCCTCCGCAAATGCCGCTGATAGTCGGATGACTTACATCTTCAGCATTGAGCGCGTCTCTGGTTTCGTCAGGTCAATTTTCACTTCACGGCTTTCTTCGCTGCAAAGCAGCGTAGGTACGATGGGTGTTCATTTAATGACAGTGTTTACCTATGGCTTTCCAAAAAGAACTACTAATCTTAGGATGTGGGATGTTGCAATAATCAAAAGCTCCTAGTTTCGTAATCGTGTGTGGAATCACCATGCACAACAAAGCATCCTTAAGCTTTCATTCTTAAGCCGAAGTCGACAAGGAGTGTATGTATTATCACCTAAAGCACTTGGCTTGAGATTCAAACACAATTTAGCAGACGAGCTTTAGTTTCCTGTTATCCAGGTAATTCACTAATGCATAACGTGGCAAAACAAACTGCCTTCATTAGTTGCCTAAACAGTACTGCCCTTCAGTTGAATGGCCCTTGCCTGCCTTCATTGACGGCGTTCCAGAATCACAAAAAAATTTCCATTTCGATAACCTAGTTCGTATTCAAACGAGTGGCAGGCGCATCTCAGAAATGAGATTAATACAGCAGATGTGCCGAGTGTGAGCACGGTGAGCGTTGCGTTATTAGCGCGCGCAATCTTCCCCTCGGCCGCAGCGCGGGCAGCGAGAAACAGATATTGACTATTCAAATGAGCGTAATATTGTTCAATATTCTCAAAACCGCTATGTGCATCTGTCATCTACAACAGATTGTTAAGGAGGAAACCACGATTATGCCTTATCTTTAAGACTACGTCAATTATGGGGGAGAACAAAGAATTCACAGTAATGCGCAGTTCGTCCTTTGGAAGGTAGTAACTTTTTCAAAGAAGAACTTATGAGGACCGATAGGAAAAACTGTTTTCTTCCTTAAAGCGAGAAATTACGATAAAATTTCTGTGCAGAATGGAAGAACGAGCAGCGCTTCAAGCAGTAGCTAGAGCCCAAAGGAATCGAGATGTGGCCTTTTTGTGACTAGAAGTGCGCTCGTTGCAGCGCCCTGGGGCTGTCAATCCTTTCTGAGCTCCGCCTCCGCCTGTGCTCCGCCCCTCAGCAGATCGCTGTTCGATTATCATTCTGATAAGGTATGCCACTTCGAGCGCGTATCCAATTTTTTTCTCATGGAATGCTTTGTCAATCAAAGTATGATCTCTGGTGGTATGATGGCAGCTATGGTTTAACGAGTGCCGACGACCTCTTAGTTGGTTGCCAACTCGTCCATTATCGGAGGTCAACGGGCAGAGGAAGTGGTCCCATTTTGCGCGTTTTTGACGGATTCCTTTGCTTTTTCGCAACTAGGGCATTATTCAGCATCTTCACATCCACTATGAGCACAACAGAATCCTATCGCAATCTCTCGCTTTAAAAAAGCTCCAGCTTTCGCAAATACTCTTTTCTTCAAAAAATCGCCCCGTTGGCCGCTTTTTTTGCAAGACCATGTTTTTTGGCTTTCAATGGCCACACTTTCTTCAAATTTCACCTTCCGCGATTCTTGTTCCCCTGGATTAAAGAAGAAGGTGAGAGCTCTCCAACGAGTACTTTTTCTCCTACCAAAGTTTAAGAAATCAAAAAATCGCGCCGTTGGACCGTGTTTTTTGTATGGATTTTCGGCGCTACTCTCCTGAAAACACGGGTTTTCAACACTTAACTTTTGACAACTCTCTTCAAACTCAATTTTATCGTGAATTATGGTACCGCGACATCGCACGAGCTCTATGCTCCATTACAGATACTAAACCCATTTGAAGTTGCCGACAGGCAAATATTTTTATTTCCAAACTTTTCTTGTAGCCCTTTAGCAGTCACTTTTTCATTAACTTAGGTCCAGTTTGAAGGCATTGGTTCACCTCTAGAATTATATTTATGTACGTGCGCAGTCAAATATGGATACTTTCGCAGTAGACTCTTCTGCTCTGATGTGCGCTATGCACTCGTTTGTGCCTAATAGTTTAAGAAGCACTCAAAAGTTTTACCTCTCCCCTACTGTCGCGGGAACCATCGTCTTTATTCTAACCGTTCTTCCTTCCAGATTGAAAATTTGTGCACTACGAAAGAAGGTATAGTCGTCAGTAGCTGTAGTAGTTTGAAGATGTGTTGGAATTTTGATAGTAGATAAGCTGCTTCTAGGTTGATGCAACAGATCAGTCAACATCCAGCTGGCTAAGGCGGTTGCAAGGCTTCTGCCAATCAAAAGGTGGTATGAATTGGAAAGTATACACTGTGTAGTACTAAGACTTGGTAAGCCTTTCAAATGGGATAAGGGAAGAAAGGATGCTGTTTATTACGCTAGCTTCACGAATAAGTTGCCCTTTTTTACTCCATTTGTTGGTAAGAATCATTGTTGTGATGTTTCTCTTGACTCTTTCTTCTTGTATAACGACTTTTGGAACGGAGAATGGTGGGATAGCTGGTTTTTTTTCGGTGAAAGGTTTTCGGAGAGGGTCACACAACTTTATCATACTCCCTCTTGTAAGGAGAATCACTTCAAGGACTTCGGCCGCTGGGAGGGGGAGCGGGGGGACCGTATTTCAAAAATTTTCTTAACGCCTCGCTTGAGCCTGGTACTCACCATGCTTCTATATGCAAATTAGGGAATACACGGATTTAACTGACAGAAGACCGTGTACAGAAATAGGATTAGGCCCTCCCTAATCATTTTTGTTTAATCAGTTCAACGTTTCCATCAAAAGAGGCGTCGCCCGGCGCTGTCGAGCAATCCCACTAGAAGGAGGAGAGCTGGGCGATATGACTGGTTTCCAATATTGCGGTAATGAAGTTCGAAAACAAGCCTGCTCACGCTGTTTTTGATGAAGAAGCCAGAGCAAGTAAGTTTGAAGTTATATCAGAACCCGACATCGACAATTGAAGATTGCAGGTTCACTCCTTTTACCGTCAAATCCACAGATCTTGCCCCTTCGGAAAATAGCGGCGACGCGACGCAATTGGTTACACGGGGCGGCGCGACGACCGAACGGTTCTTCTGACTACTTTCCCCGGTGAAAAAAAAACTTATTCACGTCGGGTGTAGAAACATTTCCGTTGGTAGTAGAATGAGAATGCGAAAAGGGGAAGCAGGAGAATCCGGTGGGCGCCAGCCGCGAAGTTTTGCTCCATATGCCAGCCTGTTTCATTGAGACTCATCGTGTGATACACGCAGCAGTAAGCGTCAATGGAGCTTTCATAGATGGCGATCGTATTTTCGAATAGGCGATTAGGCGATGCGAGCGTATATTGGTTTGGCAAGATTGAAATGTCGCTTCAGTTTGTGCCTTTGATTCTCAGCTTGAACACAATCTTTCAGGATGGGAGATAATTCATTCGAAAGAGCGATTCAGCACGCATATCGAAATCTCAGGCGCCACTGATTGGATGTTCTTAAGCCAAAACTTTTACTCGAAGATGACTGATCAGAAAACGTGTTTGTGCGTATAAATTCACGCAGGAAAAAACAACCAAAATCTCACTCATTGTGTGCAAAATATTGAGCAGTGACACTTCGCATGCACTTTCAGCTATGGTTTCAGAGGGCAAAAGGTTCTTGAATTCATGTTGACAGTATCTTGCAAAGCGATGTTCCCAATAACAATGCCAGAAGATGGCGGTGGTTGGTGGCTGATGGGCAGCTGAGAGCCATCCATTGAGAAAAGTCGTGCTACGGTGTAGTGGAACAGTATAAGACTGGCCTACTATGGAAAGCTGATTGTGGGTCGGATAGTTACGGCTGAAGCCTGCGCACAACAGCCCGCCCACGCAGACCGAGCTCTGCGTCGTCATGGAGTGAATTCGGATAAAGGTAACCATTGCACCATAACGGAAGACCACATGTCACAAAAATCACACAAAAAGAAAGCGGGTGTTGAGCTGGTACGTTCTACCTCCAGCGCCGTATATCCCAGTACTGGCGCCGTCCGACTCAAAAGTTGAGTGCCCAACTTTGTCGAGTCGAACCACAAAGAGTTCTACGTTGTATGCATCCATGCTTCGGATAACGAAAGGCGATGAGCCTGCGACATCGGTGAAGGAGATGGTTTAGGTTGATGTGCGTCATTGTTTTACCAGTTTTGCTCCGCCCGCTATCGCGCGCATCACGCGGCACGCTTTATTGAAACTGAAAGACCCAAGGGATATCAGCATGAGGTCTTCCCTTAGCCACCTCAATATGAATGTGTTAGACCTTTCCCAGTTCCGCTGAATTCTATCGAGAATACGCGTGATAACGTTTGGAGCGGAACTGGCATAATTATCTCACAACTGTAAACATCCAGCATTCTTTTTGAACTCAGATAATTTAGCGGTGAATAAGATTGCTGTCAGTCTTAAAATTAAAATGAACTATGCCTATTCGCAGTCGATATCTTGCAGTCTGATGGGCGTGTCACCGGAAATGATGTGGCAGCCACCACACTTGATAGATGGTGTGAGGATAAATTACTCTGCCAAATATCCGCAAAGCGTGTTGGAAGCAGCTTATCCGCGCAACTCCTATCAAGTGCGGTGGCTGCCACGTCATTTCCGGTGACACGCCCAATCACACTCCGAGATTTCGACTGTACATGAGTGAAGAGCTAAGGTGTTGTAGTTGACTGTGTACTTGAGTCAAATTTCATATCGAACACAGGTAGTATAATAAAGTAAAGATAAAACCAAGAAGGGTTGGAAAAAAATTAAAACGAAAGGAAAAGGAGAGAAAGGAAACTTACTGAAGAATACACAGGCGCCTGAAGCAGTAAATGCCTAAAACCTCGCTCGAATTTGTCGCGTGATTTCCGGCCCACGGCAAGCCACTTGTACGACGTCCCCCGAAAGCTACCGGAACCTTTTTTGACTGCATAAACTTGACGCCTTCCGCTTTGAAGAGATTTCCTCCACCTCTTCTCCATTTCCTCCTCTCCCCTCTCCACTGCTCTACCGCCAGTGTTGCACAGTGTGAATATCAAGAGAGTGCTGAGTAGGTGTTTATATAGTCACTGCAATGCCATTGTGTTATCACAACGATGCCATTGCAAAACAGTGATAGGGCAAGCCCTGCGAGCTACCAAGATTTGTTAGCAGCCTGTTTACTCCATTGGCCGCCTTATCACTCACTTCATTTTGCGGACGGACAGACAGACGTGCATACACACAAACAAAATGACACACTAAACTTCTGGTTTATATGATGAAGTGGTAATGGAAACCAGTTTAGCTCCGCCCACTACCGCGCGCATTGATAGGACTGACAATCGACGAAGCTTTAGGTTTCACCGCTAAATTATAGCTGCTTCTTAAATGTATTTTCCGTCAGTTGCATAGGCTGCCCATCTTGGCTGTATCTCATTGTTTGATAAGCGCAGTGAAGTGCACAGCTAAAGTTATGATGTGAACAACCAATATGCGTCGTGTGTCGAGGTAAATTAGCGGTCGAATATCTCAAAACGGAACGCCCAGTATTTACTACATATTTATTCGAGCATCCCATTCATCTTCAAAAACTCTAGAAGGTGTAGCGGTCGGAAGGAGTTTACAATTAAAACGCTGATGAAATGATATTGAAATGAAAGACATTATCTACAATCCTCTCTATTCTATTACAAGTGCTCTCTACGTTCGCATAAGGTTCCTATCAGTCCTCATCAGTCGTTATCACTTTTTGACCCCCACCCAAAATCATACCCCAAAATCAGCTAACGACTGCTGCGAAGCGCACTATGAATTTCGTGAAATTTGCTTTTCAGCGACTCTTATCTACTCTTATCAGTCGTTATCACTTGGTGATCCCCACCAAATATCTTCTCGTCCCACCCCCTATATCATGCCCCAAAATTAGCTAAGGACTGCCGCGACGCGTGCTATGAATTTCGTGACACACACAGACGGGCAGACAGACATAGCGTTTTATATATCCTACCAGTTTAGCTCCGCACGCAGTCGCGCGCATCAAATGGTGGGCTTTAGTGAAAATGGACAACTTGCTGAATATTAGTCCACGTGAGAAACTAACAGTAAGATGTCTGGAAGATGTGTCACATAATGTTTGAAGGTTGTCGCAAAAGCGCACGTTATTGTCAAAGTTGGGCCCAATGGGCGGGGCCTCCGGGCAAATGTATAAAAGGGCTCTGCCATGCCAGTCAGGCGGCGTCAGTGTCGGTCGTCGGTCGTCAGTCAGCAGCTCTACGGTCTTCCTAGCCGTCCTCGCGGCAGCCCGCCATCTTCTGTCAAGCCATAGCTCCAAGCGCCCCGATGGCCCCGGACTGGACAACTAGGAACGGTAATAGGAACGTACGATTTCCCCTATGTGCATTATCGACTGATTGTAAATGTGTTAGAGGTAAAAGGTTTAGATTATACGAGTTCCATGACACGACACATATGTGCTCACACTCATAGGCTAGGATTCATCAAATCCTAGACAAAGGTTGACTTATCTTTTTGAAGACTGTCGCGTATTGCGCGCAGCGCATGCGGAATGAAGCTGGTACTTATCATGACTTCGTAAACATTCAGCATTCATACCGAACTCCAATGATCTAGCGGTTTATAGAATTTCCGTAATTGAAGAATCGGTTTGTAAGTGAAATATAACCAATCAATCATCATCTAAGCGAGCTGTAATGGAAATTGGAAATATAATGGTTCGCTATTGGTCCAAGTCCAGATAGTGGAGCAGCTCAACCTTCTTCGCTTCTTTAGATGAAAGGGGAGGAATGGAACATATTCACGTGCTACGGACCTGGTTCCACGGATCTCTTTCACTGAGGGTCCTCTCTCACTGAAAGATCTCGAGACTGTTGGAGGCGAGGTTACGTGGCGCGACCCCAGGTGGCGGATAGTGCGATAGCGGACCAGAAGCCACCATGTACTTGCCCTGAGACGCAGGTGGATTCGGGGGATGGTCTGTAGTGCTGTGTCGATCCATACCAGCTTCTCCATACAGATGTATCGATGCATGCTTGCGTGTGTGGTGCGCTGTGTGTGTGCGGTTGGTATCCTGCATGTCGGCACAGCCAAAAGCTTGCAAGTGACTGGGAAGTACATGGGAGGCGATTCGGGGCCGCCTCCAAAAATTGCCTCGTTCCGCTCCAGGATAGCGTGGCTAACTACCTGGAGGTTTATACTAGGCCACACGACAGAGCCTGGCAAGCTACTCGTGTGCCTTCAATATGCCGAAGACAGCAATTTGAATGGGCCATTCCCCTAAACCTGAGGGAGCCCTAATACGGCAGCGTTGGGCAGGACCGCTCGGGAGAGGCTGCTAGAATCTCAGGGCCCGGATAGGCTGCCTAAAAGAAGAAGGACTAAAATGGCGATCTGTGCTTTCAACGCAAGGACGCTTGCATCCGAAGCTCACATCGAAGACCTGATGATGCAAGCGAGGAAGATCAAGTACGACGTCATCGGACTGGCAGAGACGAGAAGGCACCGCCCGCTAAACACCGTTTTCGATACTGGAGAAGAACTGTTCCTTGGAACATGCGACAGCAGAGGCGTTGGTGGTGTGGGTGTCCTCGTCAACACGCACTTGGCCATAAACATCGATTCATACGAAAACCTGACGATCCGAATCGGACGTTTGAGATTGAGAAGATGTGGATCAACTCCTGCTTTGACAATTTTCGTCGCCTACGCACGACGAGGAGGAACACGAAGCATTTTATATGGAATTGGAGAAGTTCTACCGGCGACTTCAACGCCAAGATTGGCCCGAGAAGAACGGCTGAAGAGCATCACATTGGTACTCACGGAATGGATTGGAATGAGCAGGGCGAAAGAGTTTGTGAGTTTGTCATGTCGACTAACACCATCCATGGTAACTCGCAGTTCCAGAGGCCCTCTCACCTTCGTTGGACTTGGGAGTCACCTGATGGACAGTTCCATAACGAGATAGACCACATCATCTTAAATCGAAGGTTTTGCCTGACCGACGTCGCTGTTGTTCCGAAGTTCTACACGGGATCGGACCATCGTCTCCTCCGCGCAAAGCTCCACTTTTCGATGCGTGTTAAGAGATCCTCGAAGTTCAGGAAGCGAAGTCCAGGACAGTCATCAACTGGAATCACTTCACTTCTCTTGCCAGCTTATGGGTGGATTCCGTTATCGCGAACATCGACGAGGAATATTATCGACTCGTTGAACACCTTCACGAGAGTGGCAGGAAGGCAGAGAGTTTGCAAGTCACGAAAGGACGTCTGTCTACGGAAACTCTCGAGCTGATACGCCAACGTGGAGCCGCACGAGCTGCAATCAACTCGCGTCCGAGCTTGCGAAGCTATGCAGAGAGGCTATAAAGAGCAAAGAGCAGCAGTATTAGCTCAAGCATCAGAGGTTAGGAGGAGCATCCGCAATGCCCGCCGAAGTTGTGCCAGCTACAAGACCAAGATGACCTCCCTCCGACGTCCGGATGGAATAGTTAGTGCATCCCGAAGGGCAATGGAGAAAGTCATGCACGCCTTCTACATGTCCATCTGCCCACTTGTCAACTGAAACAGGATGGATACGTCGTCCACTCAGTACTCTCTTCCGAAGTCCGACACGCCATCAAGTCGGTGGAGAATCGTACAGCACCCGGCCTCGACATGATCAAACCGGAACATCTGAAGAATGCGCCGCCAGTTATCATCAAAACTCTGGCTCGACTCTTCACGCGCTACCTGTCGGAAAGCGAGGTACCCACTCCGAAAAACCAGCTGGACCGTGTTGCTGTACAAGAAGGGAGACTTGGACAACATTGGCAACTATCGCCCAATCTGCCTGCTGTCTGTAATCTACAANCTATTCACTCGAGTCATAACAGGATCGGCAGAATACTGGATGAAGGACAGCATGCGAGCAAGCAGATCCGAAGAGGCACGATCGAACATGTCCACACGGTTACGAGACTCATTGAAGTTTCACGGGAGTACAAGATGCCGCTTTGTCTCACATTCAACGACTTGAAGAAGGCCTTCGACCCTTTGGAGACAGAAGCGGTCATCGAAGCCTTGGGCAACCAGGGCGTATCTATTCAGAACATCAAGATTCTTCGTGAGCTCTACAGCAACTTTACAACCAGAATCTCACCATCTACGAGGAGGCCATCATCGACGTCAAGAGAGGTGTCCAACAGGGCGGCACCATCTCGCCCAAAATCTTCAGCGCCGCTCTCGAGAACGTCATGCGTCAACTGGAATGGGAAGACATGGGAGTGAAGGTCGACGGCCGGCAACTACACCACCTTCGTTTTGCTGACGACATCGTTCCTATAACGCCGAACATCGAGCAAGCGGATGGCTGATTTCGACTGCGCCTGTGGTAAGGTCGGTCTACAGCTGAACCTGACGAAGACGATGTTTATGAGAAACGGATTTTCCTAATGCCCCATTCACGCTCAACGGAACGAACATCACCAAATGCTTCAGCTACGTGTACCTTGGTCGGAAAATCAATATGATGAACGATCTAGCTCCAGAGCTGAGCAGGAGGAAACGAGCGGCTTGGGGAGCGTATAAGAAAAATCTTACAATTCAACAAAACAATCTAGCGCATAATGGACAACGTTGCGCACATTTGATACTTCCTTGATAACCTTCTGTAGTCGTTAAAACCTTGACAAGGTATAAGTGAGAAATCAATCAGTGATTTCACTGTCTGTTGGAACACCCTCCCAATAATTCTTCAAACTTAACAGACTTGTCTTCTATATTCCTGGCTCTTTTTCCTGCCAAACGTTTTAACACTCTTTTGTATATTTATGTTTGTATGTTTCGATGATGCTTTAACCATGTAACTGAATTGGTCGCTCCAGCATGCCATGCTGGCGAAACCACCCCTTCCCAGTGGAGGTACGATGATTTTGGTTGCTCCATTGAAGAAGACGGAGACATTAGCGCACAGTTGCCATACATTCGGATAGACAATACCTTCTGGAACCTAACTGCCTCCGTCCGCCTTCACCGCTGGAATCCTGTGAAGTTGTTCGAGTGAAATGGTAGAGGATGGAACCGGCTTACTTCTGAGCTGGAGACCTCCACAGCGCACCAACGTCATCTGGAGCGACGAGGGTGAATTTATGATGTTTGTGGCGACAGCAGTAGGCATGTATGGGATCCTGACAGGAAGCGTTTGGATCCAAAGTATCAGCTGTCGTCCTTGTAACAGGGACGAGACTCGGTTATGGTAGGTTGTAGAGGAAGCACTGCTGCACAGCATTCGCAAAGTAGTGAAGGCAGACGGATGCATGGTTCTAGAAGGTGTAGAGTATCCACGTGTGTGGCAACTGCGCGCTAATGTCTTCGCCTTCTAGCAGTAGAGCAACCAAAAACACCGCACCTTCACTGTGAGGGAATGGTTTCGCCAGCGTGGTGTGCTTAACGGAGATTCCAAATTAGTCACATTACGAGGGATGGCAGGGCAACCTGCGGCAGCTAGGAATATGGAGGACAAACTTGTCCAATTCGAGGAAAAATTGGGAGATTGTCCCAGTAGACGGTGCAATCAGTGATTGATTCCACACTTAGTCCTTGTCGAGATTTTGACGACTCTAGAAGGTTTTCAAGAAAACATTGAATCTGCTTAACGTTTTCTATCATGCGGTAGGTTGTATTGTTAAACTGTAAGCTCTTTACAATAAGTTGAAATTTACTTGGAATTAGGTCGTACTCGTACTAAATTTCTAATGTAACAATTCTTCCTAAATTCTTTCTCCCACTCAACAGTAGTGGACCTGCTCAGTGAAGGAGGTATGCCTCTACAAAATATCAAAAATTGAACTGATTTGATAAAGCGGAAAGAAATTTACTTCCGAAGAAGCATTTGGCAGAATACTTTTGGCGCTACTGTATTCAAGCATCGAAAAACGGCCAACAAATTCCACTCATTGTGTGCAGAACATTGAGCAGTAACACTCATTCTCTGATGCACTTTCAGCTATGGTTTAAGTCCGACTGAGGTGAAGGTTCTGACGAAGAAGGTCGTGGATTTCAACCTCTAGAGCGCACAAAACTTGCATGGAGATACAGTTATGTCAACAGAAAAAGTTAGAAGTTACTACGTGCGTCTGTTAGGCTTTCTGGATTGAAAATGGGTTCGGCCTACTCTTAGCGACGCGAGCAAGCAGTACTTAATGCCAGTACTGGAACTTCGCTCCATGACTTCAAGAGTAAAAAGGTTCTTGACTTACTTTGACCGCATTACAAAGAGATGTTCCCCAATAACAGCGCGAGAAGAAGATCGTGGTTGGCGGCTAATGGACACCTGAAGGTGACTTTGAAACCAGACATCCACGGAAACAAAGTCATCCTACTATATATAAGCGGCTAGCGTGTGTCTGTTCGTGTGTGTGTGTGGGTTTGACCGGAAATTCATAGCTCGAGTCACAGTAATGATAGCGCAGTGGTTTTTATATATGTTATAGGGAGTGGGATGGGGACACAAGTGGTACGTGATAGAAACTGATAACGACTGATAATAGCTGATAAGTGGGGCTAGAAAGCGAGCATCGCCAATTTCGTTTTGCCGTTCATATTGGTAAAACAGCGTTTATACTTAAAAGTGTTATGTGGGGCGATCCCGGGACATTGGTGGTACATGATTGGAAGCAATAGCAGCTGATAATGGTTGATAAAGCGCGTCAGAACGCAAAAGTCGTCAGTTCTGTCAAGTAACTCCAGTTGACACTAGAGCGTCCGTACTCGCAAGTGTCATGTGGGGTGGGACGTTGACACTATTGGTGGGTGATTTAAAGTGATTGCAGCTGATAAGGGCTGATAAGGCGTGTCAATATGCAAAAGTCGTCAGTTCCGTTACGGAGCTAACGTTGACACTAGAGCGTCCATACTCGCAAGTGTCATGTGGGGTGGGACGGGAACATTGTTGGTGGGCGATTGAAAGTGATTACAACTGATAAAGGCTGTAAGGCGCGTCAGAATGCAAAGGTCGTCAATTCCGTTACCTGGCTCGCATTGACACTAGAACTATACTCACAGTTGTTATGTGGGGTGGGACGGGAACATTGTTGGTGGGTGATTGAAACTGACAAGGGGTGATAAGGGGCATCAGAACGCAAAAGTCGTCAATTCTGTCAAATAACTCCAGTTGACACTAGAGCAACCATGATCACAGGTGTTATGTGGGGTGGGACGGGAACATTGTTGGTGGGTGATTGAAAGTGATTACGACTGATAAAGGCTAATAAGGCGCGTCAGATTGCAAAATTCGTCAATTCCGTTACGCAGCTTGCGCTGGCACTAGAGCGTCCCTGCTTACAAATTCTATTTATGGTGGTACGTGTATACTGTATCATTGTATGACCAGCTTACTAAATAGCAGTCTATTGCATAAACTCGATCAAATCTTTAGCACATGATAACTTTCCTTTCTATCAAGAAAGCCCAACTCATTAACCGCTAATCCTTTCAGGGTTCTGAATAATGGTGAATGTAAATAAATGATAAGCATTAGCTCTGTTGTAGATAGGCATAGTCCATTTTAATTTTGAGACCATTTCACCGCTAAATTATCAGAATTCAAGAAGAATGCTGGATGTTCACAGTTATGAGATAATTATGCCAGTTCAGCTCCAGACGTTATCACGCGTATTCTCGATGGACTTCAGCGAAACTGGGAAATGTCTAACACATTCAATAGTGAGGTGGCTAATGGAGTTCCTCATGCTGATATTCCATGGGTCTTTCAGTTTCACTAAAGCCTGCCATGTGATGCGCGCGATTGCGAGCGGAGCAAAACTGGTATTTCTATATGGTGATATAGTGTAGCAACGGTGTACCATGGAATGCTGATTGTGGATTTTATAGTTACAGCTGAACTCTGCATTTAAGAACTCCGCGCGTGGAGCAAGCGCTGCTGTCAAAGCGTAAATTCGGCCAATGAAAAATTAAGGCACGATAATGCAAGACCACATGTCGCGAAAATCTCGCAACAAGAAATCGAGGAGTTGGGCTGGGAGGCTCTATATCTCGCGCCATATAGCCCAGTGACACAGGTGAAGGTGATGGTTTAGGTTGGTGTGCTTCATTATTGTTTTTGTAATGGAAATAATTGATGATCGAAAATGATATTCCAATCGTGCCAACCTAATACATATAGGCGCACATACATACAAACTGACGCGACAAGTTAGTGGTTTGTCTAACAAAAAAAATTAAATCCATACCACTCGTACGATCGAAGCTAATGCTGCATTCGTAAACTGGCCTGTCCAAAGATTCCTTGTCATATCTTCGCCGTTCAAATCGAGACTATACATACTCAAACCAGCGCAGAACCACCTTAAACTGATAGCTTCCTAACTTCCACAGTTTGCGAAATAATTATGAAAACGTTTCAGGACTGCAGCTCACTGTGCATAAATTAGCTCAAAGGTACTGAGACGTTGGTGAGACCTTTGCTTCATCCTGGACCTGGTCAACACCCCTTGCAAGTATGTTAACATCGGCAATAACTGACTGGCAATGTATGACTACATTATGACGTTTCACTGGCAGTAGCGTTTCAAACTTCGCCTAGCCCATGCAAATTGGCTATGAGTACGGTTTTACCGTTCTCACTTTGTTAAATTTCCTTTTACAATTCTTATAATTCAACATAAAGAGCATATGAATGCACTCCTGAGGCGTGGCGCACACCAGAGCAGGAGAAATCATGCACGCATGTAGCAAAGCGTTTCTCAAACACATCCTATGGTAGCACGATATCTTTTCTCTGGACGTTGCGTGCCAGTGAAACTCAAAAACCGCTTTCCTTAATGGCTCGGAGAATGCCCCCAGATAATGTAGCCATGGGACTACTCTTTAATTACTCAACTTTTAAGAACCGTTTGGGTACTTTTTGAAAAGCCTAATCCCTAAGTGTCTCATACTCGGTATTCAGCTTCCCCATAACTGAGTTTGGAAAGGGAACTATGGTCCTTTTGAAGGTTGAAAATCGCGTTTCAGAAAATAGTTTCCGCGAAGCCCCCTAAAATGTTACCCGGAAACCTAATTTTGAATTGCTGCACCTTTTCTAAAACTTTCGGGTGCTTTTTAGAAAGTTGAATCTGCAGTTCTCATACGGGTAAGGCTTCCCAAATATAATGATTTGAAGGAAATTAATGGTCCCGTTTTATAAGGAATCGTTGCGCGGAAATAATCATGATTCGATTCAGCCATCAAGTCAACTGGCTTTGAGACTCATTATCCACTATAATATGTGAAAAGAACTGAAGTGTTGCTTTCGTTTGATTAGAATTTGAAAACGGACCAGGCTGCTAAAAGCGCGTCGAATTCCCACCGGACTTCTTCAACGAAATGCTACGACGGGGCTGCTCAACTTGCTCTTGGATGTGCATTCACGTAGAAGCTCTTTGCTGGCCTTGCTGCTTCGCGCTTGCATTCCGCATCTTACCTTCTACTCCATCCTATCCCATCGAGTCGATTCTTGTCTCCACTTCGCCAATCCGCCCTTTAACCAGATTCTTCTCACTGCGTCCGCCTGGTATGTAGCCGGCCAAACGCCGTCTTCTTTCCTCCCGTCGCCTGGCTCTGCCTCCTGTCCTTCAGTGGTCCCCTACCGGTAGTTTTTCGTAGTTGTGGTTTGTGGCGTTTGTTTTCTCAGAAACTGGAATTTTCATGCGTGAATCTTGTGTTCATTTCCAGTGATATAACTGACGACATTCATGTTAGAAAGAAGTGCAAGAATTTCCCGCGCGACGATTCCTTTAAATATTGAAAAAGTCGCGTTGCACAGAAAAAAGTTCCGAGTACGTGTTAAATTTTTAACTAAATTAGCTTCGATGAATTTCAGATATGATTGGATTTTTGAATTTTTTACATCAAATAACTAACCCGACACAAACAGCCTTGAATATGAAGAAAGTTATAGCGCCAAAAAGAAGAGGTGAAAATTGTAGTGCATAACTCATTTCCTGCTCATTAACTTGATTATTTCAGATGTTAAAGAACAAATCCGCTCGCACTTGAGAAGCGAATGAGTTCTGATCCGAACACTGGTACTGATGCCGAAAATCCACCTCCGTCTTGCCAGAAAACCTGAAATTTTCCAACGGAAAAGTTCATACTTCTGGTTCCATTTCGACACCTGCTCGCGCATTCAACCAAAAACGCGCGCCCATTGCAGCAGCCTCATTTAAAACATTGTGAAACCTGTGAAACACGGCGTTTCCACTAACTCTGCGGCATTCTCAGAATCATTCCGCACTTCTCCATAATTGGTACGCCACAAACCCACCCCCGTTTCTCCAGCGGGAATGCTTTAATAACGTATCTGATCTCCTATGAAAAATCCCCAGTAGTGATTTTGGGCAAGCAATGTGGCTGGGGGGGGAACATCCGTAGAACGTCCCTTGGGACTGAAGCTTGCGCATTTTGTCAGTCCTGAATCTCGTGAAGTGATGTACTTCACTTTGATAGTCCTGATCTCGTGAACTTTGAAAATGTTCTATATTTATACTTTCCAGATGTGAAAAAAAACCTCATTATATGAGATAAAATGGAATAAAAAATTTTGTTCATAATATGTGTCTTCCACCACCAAATTAGAACAACAGGGGGTTTGCACCGAATCGCCCGATGTGAGGGGTCATAAAAAAAATCCAGAATGTAAATCGCACCGATAGTACCGCGACCCTGGTTGGGGACAGTGGGTGGCGAAGAAAGCAAGCGCCAGACGGTGCGAGAGGAGGTGCGACGAGGTCAGGGGCTGTGAGGCGTAAGGGCGAGGCAGTGCGCGCAATGGGAGAACGCGTTTGCAGCCGTCAGGCTAAGTGTGATGGGGATGACTCAACTTGTGCGAAAGGGGAGGGGGATGGTCGTGATTGAACGCCCATTTCGACATTGCCAAAGCAGCAGAATGGAGCGCGCAATAGCGGCGTGCGTGGGCCGCCTGCTTTTGTATATACCATGATTAGCGTTCGCACGGCAACAACGCGCATTACATGTGGTATTCCGTTAGAGATTGGGCAACTTGTAGAAACATTGGGCCAAACTGTCGAGAAATCAATTAGTCCATAAAGTTTATAGATGCTCGAGAGGCCATAGGTTAGACTGCAGAACATTATCGCGTAGTATCGCTGAAAAGAAGCTGGTAGTTATCATAACTTCGTATTTAGCTCTGAGCGCCGGAATGAACTAGCGATTTCAGAGAATTTCTACTAATTTTGAGTTTCGGCGTTGGAGTGAAACTGACTAATCAGTCATCATTTAACTGCCTGGTTTCTGATGGAAATTCCGCCACGTTCAAGTTGTAGATAATGACGGCTCCACATCCTTTGCTTCTCTGGTGAAGCGGTTAGGAATAGAATCAAAAAATACGAGAACCGCTTAGTTCAAGTGCAGTGCACACAACGATTGTCGCTACTTTTATTAGTATATGTTGACGCACTTTCCTCTTTTTGTTCACCTATACATCACCACGCTGATCGCTGAGCGCTTGCCTGTGATAACTGCACGACAGTTGGAGACATTTGCAATATTACGCCCTATCAATTCCTTATCTTTTAATTATCAGTTCGTGCCGCTCACCGTTGGTGCCGACCTCCGAGTCCGCATACTGCGAGTCAAAGTCTACTCCACCGGAAGGCCGCCAGCGGAACTAATGTTATCCTCACAGTGATGCCCTTAATCATTCTTAATCATCATAATTGTAGCACTTTCTTCTCAACTCAGCCTTATTGGTCCTGCCCTTAACTCACATACAATCAGGGTCAACCGCCTTACGCAAAGAACAACGGGGGTCTATCTAGCGGACGAGACGGGAAGGGGTCGTATCCGAGATGTAGTCGCTGCAAAAAGCGGCTTGAAAATGCAGTGTCCAGGCCAGTGTTACTTTCACGCTCTAATAATCTCCACGAGCTGTGCAACCGCGCAGCTGTCGAGAGTCAGCAAACAAGAGCTCCATGGAGCTATTGAGCATGGCAGAGGCATTATAAACTCACTCTCAGCCCAATTAATCGCACTATGTATAATGCGGCAAGCGGTTTGTGTGTGTGTCCTGACCGGACATACATAACTTCAGTCCTTTGGTCCCCGAGCGCTCAACTTTCTAGGTGGTAGGGGGACTAGTACAATGAACATCAAGTGGAGTGATCGGACTGAAATCACACTGATTAGAGCTGAATACGGACTTACGGAAAGCTTCATATCACCAATTTTCGCTAGCTCGTTTCGCGTTGACAGTGGATGAGTTCCATCCTATAAGTGTAATGTGCTCGTTGACGGGGACCCGAATGGAGGCGAGGGATGGCGCCTAGCAAGTGTATACTAAGAGTGACAACGGCCCCGGAAATGCAGGTCCACAGTTTGGCTGCTCTCATCGCATTGCTGAGTACCATGTTTAGGAGCCATTTCATAATATGTGGGATGAGGCGGGACGCAGAGTTGGGTGAAAGAAGTGGTGGCAAGTGATATAGAAGCTGAGTAAGCGCGTCAGAATGTGAGGCACGCACTAATATTCGTCGCGGCCTTCGCACTTGAGCATCTAGAACCCTGGGCTCTTACGAATGGTACGAGTAATCCGACGGACCACATGGATTGGTGAGTGATCAAAAGTGCGAACAAATCGATTATCGGCTGATAAAAACGAACGTCTAGACTGAATAGCTAACAAGTCGTTGTAGTTTTTGAGTGAATGAACAGTAAAACCTCCGCTTTCCACATGTTTTTATGGGGTTGGACGCCGGAGCAACGTGCTATCGGTCCATTGTAACACACTAAAACTTTGTTACAAACATTATCACCGCCAAGCGATGCAATAGTCGGCGAGGTCTAACCATAAGCCAGGTTCTTTACACTTGAACTATGCCTTCATCTCTTGACTTTTCAGACCAAAAGGTTGCTAAGAAAAGTGAAACGCTTCTACTATTTGACTGGACCAATGATCTAATTATCATTCTCAGAGCTAGTTAGTTGCGAGAGTGAATGCAATATCATCTTTCAGCGATACTCCACAGCCCCTTCTTCTATAGACGCGCTAAAATCATCCAAAGCTCGATATAAGTGCTGAATGTGTTGACGAAGCTCCGCTGATAAGCCATTTTATTCCGCATGTCTTGCGTCACAGTAGCCATCAGCGAATGGACAGCCTTTGCATTTATCAAAAACAAACATTTTGTCAAACGCACTTAATAATATTTCTTCAGCATGGACCTGACATTCTAAACAGTTATCCATTTCACTGCAAGCCCCCCCATATGATGCGGCGATGCACACGAAAGCTAACTGTATCCTAAACAACGACGGCACTTCACTCGACAAGCATAGATGCAGATTACAATAGCGCAAAACCGACAGAGACTGCAAAACATGGTCTGTGGTCGAACTGATCGACAGATTCCTGGAAATCTCAAGGATAACAAATGTAGAGCAGTTTCATGTTGATTGAAAAGAAGAGTAACACTATGACAGTACATTGCAACTTCAGTCCGCGATAATAACACCTTCTTCAGGAGAATAGGAACTTTCCAATGCCGAGTGCGACATTCTTACCCAGACAGCGTAACGCGCGTAACCACACCGAGCAACGTTTTCCCCACAAAAACGCCTTTCCTGTCAGGGGGCCGAAAGCAATACCAAAACTTACAAACAGAAAATGTCGATGATGCCAAAATCAAATCTAACGCGGATTCAAATTGAAGCGAAAGCCTTGCTGTATGTATGTCTAAACTAGAGGAACCCCCCCAGGAATTATAGGCAGAAAAAGAACTTAGGGGAATTTTATCTATTCCGAAGTGACTCTGAAGTAGATCTAGCCCGACTCCACCGCTTCTCATCACATCAATTTTAGCGACGAAAAGTTATGGGGCTTGTGACAGACCGCATAGTCGCGGTCCAGAAAGTGCTTGATAAAAAGTCAAGGAAAAATACGGAACAACGGGAATTATTTCTTGAGCGACGTGATTCCTTCGAAAAACCTTTAGGTCCTTGTTTGCAAGCTCTAATCCTCTAGTTTCTAAACAAGCCTTTGAACATGCCTACTATAATAATAAATCGCTAAGTATGTCTGTGTGTGTGTGAGGTCTGTGTGTGTGTTTGTCACCGAAATTCGTAGCTTGGGGTCGACAGCAAAGATAACGCCATGGTTCTTAACATATGCTATAATGGGGGTGGGATGGGGGCTCAAGTGGTATGTGATAGAAAACTGATACACGACTGAATATGTGAGCTGATAAGAGGCTAAAAGCGAGCATCGCAACTTCGTTTTGTCGTTCATCATTTGTACTAGAGTAGCCTATAGCTTACAAGTGTTGTCGTGTGTGGTCCCTGGCACATTGTTGGTACAATGAATGAAAGCGAGTAACAACATTGATATCAGGGTTGATAAGGGAGGGGGCACAACCGCAAAAAGTCGTCGCATCGGCGTAACCACTTGCGGTTGACTACTAGAGCGTCCATACTCGCAAGGGTTCATGTGGGTGAAGATCGGGAAACATTGTTGGTGGGTGATGGAAAAGTGGTTACAACTGATAGAGGGTTGATAAAGGCCGTCAGAACCGCAGAATCTTCTGGATTCCTTACGTGGTTTGAGCTGCACTACGACGGTCTCTACTTACAAATCCTATTTGATAGGTGGTATGTGCACAGCTGTATCATTGTCTGACCAGCTTACTTAATAGCAGTCTATTGCATGAATTCAATCAAGTTCTTTTCAGCAAAACTGATAACTTCCATTTCTATCAAGAAAGCCCAAATCACCAGAACCGCCTAATCCTTGTCGGGGTTCTGAAATAATGGTGAAATGTGAATGATAGCCTATAGCTCTTCACTTATGTAAATAGGCATATGTTCAAGTTTAATTTTGAGACGGCTGCAAATCCCTATTTCCGCAAAAAGTTATCGGAGTTCAAGAAATGGTGGATGTTTACCCAGTTGTGAGATAATCAATGAATCTCCCTAGCTCACGTATTCTTCAGTCACATGTGAGTTCCTGGCACACAAAAAGGACTAGATGTTATAGAGGTGACTAGATGAATGTAATCAAGAATTGCCCCAAGACCTTCAATTTTAAGGCAAACTGTAAGAACCAGGCCTGACCAATGTGGGAGCAGAAAAATGTCGAAGTGTTTTTCAAAGGGAAGGGCTTCGGTCATGGTATAGAAACGCGTGATGCTTATATGTTCGTCTCATAATTAGTAAATCACTTTGGTTGATGTACGTACATATTGCATAGTACAAGGAAGTTTTTGCGAAGCTCAGAGTCTTGAAGCATCATTAACAATGACATTTGAGGAGGTTGAGCCATAGGTTGGGCCTCTGAAAACAAAATGCCTCAGCACAAAGCGCAGTAAAATATTCATTTGTCATGTAGTTAGGTATCAGGTTACGCTATCAGTCTGTCGCTTCTTTTAACGGGATGTTTTTCAAAACATTGCGGACCGCCGTTGTGTGAGTACCTTCGTAACTTTTTTTATGTTTTTCAAAAAAGTACGATCATTAATCTATCTACAATTTTATCAGTGAAGGTATGGTTTCCCGGCTCTGAAAATATGTGTAAGCAGTTTAGGAGCATGAAAAATGTCAAATAAACTATGCTGTTTTGCGCACGCGGTACGCAAACTGTTAAAACCTATGTTTTTTCATCATACCAGCTACCTTTCAGACGAGATTTGGCTGCTCAACAATACAAAGCTACATGTCTCGCTTCCATATACTTTCCACGTTCAATTTTTGGCCGATTTTAGGCCCAGCCCGAAAAGTCGCCAAAATTTAATTTTGGCCTAACTTGATTTTCCATGAAGAAGGACGTAGCAATGGTATTCCCTACGTGGTCACGACCTCCTGAACATTCCGCCAATATGTTGTCGAGAAAGTCTTGGCATGATTTTTCTAACCTGGTTCTTTGCTTGATCGATAAGGCACGTTTTTGAACTCAAATTCTGGGGAATTTATAAAAAAATTAGGAACCTAATCATTCAACGGTCAGTCCCAGCACCATTTTCACCTTCAACACTAGTAGTGTGGAACGATGCGCTAGACCTAGTCGAGAACACAAATATTGTGACTGAGCAAAGAATTCACCTTGGAAAGCCGCTAGAAAGGGAACTTTTGATGCGGGCATGGTTATCAGTCGGCTGAGGGGGACTGCAGCCGATTGTTAAACACGCCCACATCGAAAGATCCCTTTCTAGCGGCTTTCTGAGATGATTTTTTGTTCTTTCACAATTTTTATGTTCTTAACTAGGGTTAGCGCATCGTTTCACACAATCAGTGTCGGAGGTAAAAACCCTGCTGAGACTTTCGCTTGGAACAACAACTCCAATCGAATCCGCGAGACAAAAGCAGTCGATAACGAGCTTGTGGATGGCGAGCTGACTGCAGATGAAAAAGAACCAAGGAAAACCGCCAGTGAAGCATTGTGCAAGAAATCCACCTCTTCCTCCCTGAAATAAGGGAGGCGGGAGGAGCTGTCAAAACTGTTGGGTTGTCGCATAATTTCTGGCCAAATTTCGACACTTTCATTTTCCCAAGTTTTATCTGTTCCGAAAAACAATTCTACTATATATAATTCGTATGTCGCACCTGTGTAAATATCCTACCATATATAGGCAGCTAAGTGTATGTGTATGTGTGTACGTGTGTGTACGTGTGTGTGTCACGGCGATTGCTAGGTGGAAGCAGCGCAAGAGGGGGGATGCGGGCTATGCTGTTGGGAGCAGGGTCAACCCTATGCTGCTACAAGTAGCAACGGGGGGGGTCGTTCTTGCATGGACCCGGAGGGTGGGGGGTCGTACTCTCTCGGTGGTCGGCAGTAGGATTTGTGGTAAACTCCCTACTGATCATAACCATGTTTCAGGAAGAGCATGAGAAAAGAAGACTTGCAGAAACAGCAGCTGCAAGGCATGTAGCATCGTTCAAAGAAGTACTCCCACCATGACATGGGTCCACCCACGAAACCACGTTTGAAACTAAAGTGTAGCTGGAGTATTGCCCAAGACAACATGGACAATGGTCACCACATTACGTTTAGGTAAGAATTAATGATGCTAGAGCATCTGTAAGTCGCTTCCTTCTGAATGAGCTTTCAAATGAGTCAGCGAATCAGGAGTGCGACCGAGGCGTGGCGCACACCAAGGCAGGAGGAAATCAGTGCAAGCGCATGTACAAAGCGTTCTAACACATCCTATGGTAAGCACGATATCTTTTCTCTGGACGTTGCGGCCAGTGAAACCTAAAAAACCGCTTCTTTAAGAGAATGGCTCGGAGAATGCCCCTCAAATAAATGTAGCATTGGGACTACTTCTTTAATTACTCACTTTTAAGAACCGTTTGGGTACTTTTTGAAAAGCCTGAATCCTCTAGTTTCTCATACCGGGTTCAGCTTCCCAAATAAATGAGTTTGAAGGAAGTTATGGTCCTTTGAAGGTTGAAAAGTCGCGGTTTCAGAAAAATAGTTCCGCGAACCCCCCTAAAATGTAGCAACGGGACTAATTTTTGAATTGCTCACTTTTCAAAAACTTTCGGGTGCTTTTTAGAAAGCTTGAATCCTGCAGTTTCTCATACTGGGTTAAGCTTCCCAAATAAATGAGTTTGAAGGAAATTATGGTCGTTTAAAGGAATCTTGCGCGGAAAAATCATGATTCTATTTCAGCCATAAGTCACTGGCTTGAGACTCATTATCCACTATAATAGTGAAAAGAACTGAAGTGTTGCTTTCGTTTTGATTAGAAATTTGAAAACTCGAAAAGGCTGCTACGCGTTCGAATTGCCCACGGACTTCTTTCACGAATGCTGACGACGGGGATGCTCAAACTTGGCTCTTGGAGTGCATTCACTAGAAGCTCTTTCTGGCCTTCTGCTTCGTTGCATTCGCATCTTACACTTCTACTCCATCCTATCCCATCGATCGATTTGTCTCCACTCCGAAATCGCGCGCTTTAACCCGATTCTCTCATTGCGTCGCCTGGTACGTAGCCGGCCAAACGCCGTCTTCTTTCCCTGCCTCGCCTGGCTCTGCCTCCTGGTCCTTCAGTGGTCCATACCGTGTAGTTTTTGTACGTTTGTTTCTCTTCAGAAACTGAATTTTCATGCGTGAATCTTTGTGTGCTATTTCCAGTGATCACAACTGACACATTCATGTTAGGAAAGAGTGCAAGAATTTCCCGCGCGAGATTCCTTTAAATATTGAAAAGTCGCGTTTGCACAGAAAAAAGTTCCAACGTGTTAAATTTTTACTAAATTAGCTTTCGATGAACTTTCAGATATGATTGGATTTTTTGAATTTTTTACATCAAATAACTACGACACAAAAGATTGAATATGAAGAAAGTTATAGCCCGAAAAAGAGGAGGTGGAAATTGTAGTGCAAACTCATTTCCTGCTCATTAACTTAATTATTTCAGATTGTTTAAGAACAAATCCGCTCCACTTGAGAAGGATGAGTTCTGACCCGAAACTGGTACTGATCCGAAATCCACCTCCGTCTTGCGAGAAACCTGAAATTTTCCAAGGAAAAGTTCCTATACTTCTTGATTTCCCATTTCGACACCTGCTCCCATTCAACAAACGCGCCCCATTGCAGCACCATTTAAAACATTCGAAACCTGTGAACACGCGTTTCCACTACCTTCTCGGCATTCTCAATCATTTCCCCACTTCTCCATAATATGACGCCACAACCCACCCGTTTTCTCCAGCGGAGAATGCTTAATAACGTATTCTGAATCTCCTATGAAAAATCACCAGTAGGATTTTGGGCACAATGTGGCTGGGGGGACATTCCGTAGGAACGTCTCTGGGGCTAGGATTATGGGCACAATGTGGCTGGGGGGGACATTCCGTAGGAACGTCTTGGGACTAAGCCTGCGCATTTTGTTTAGTCCTGATCTCGTGAAGGATGTACTTCACTTTGATTAGTCCTGATCTCGTGAACTTTGAAATGTTCTATTATTTTATACTTTTCCAATGTGAAAAGAAACCTCATTATAGAGATAAAAGGAATAAAAATTTGTTATGAATTGTGTCTTCACAAAAATTAGACACAGGGGGGGTTGCACCAAATCGCCCATGGAGGGGGGTCATAAAAAAAATCCAGAATGTAGCACCGATAGTACCGACCCTGGTTGGGGGAGCAGTGGGGTGCGAGAAAGCAAGCGCCAGACGGTGCGAGAGAGTGTGCGACGAGAGATGGTCGGGGCTGGAGGCGTAAGGGCGAAGGAGTGCGCGCTGTGGGAGAACCGCGTTTGCAAGCGTCAGGCTAAGGTGATGGGGGATGACTCATGCGAAAGGGGAGGGGGGATGGTCGTGATTGACGCCCATTTCGAAATTGCCAGCAGCAGAATGGAGCGCGCAGCGGCGTGCGTGGCCGCCTGCTTTGTATATACCAGATTAGCTTCGCACGCAACAACGCGCATTACATGTGGTATTCGTTAGATTGGGCAACTTGTAGAACATTGGGCCAAATGTCGAGAAATCAATAGTAAGAAGTTTAGTAGATGCGTCAGAGGAGGCCAAAGGTTAGACTGCAGAACATTATCGCGTAGTATGCGCTGAAAATGAAGCTGGTAGTTATCATAACTTCGTATTTAGCTCGAGCCCGAATGAACTAGCGGTTCAGAGAATTTCTACTATTTTGAGTTTCGGCGTTGGAGTGAAACATGACTAATCAGTCATCATTTAATCTGGTTCTGATGGAAATCCGCCACTGGTTCAAGTTTAGATAATGAGCGGCTCAACATCCTTTGCTTCTCTTGGTGAACGGTTAGGAATAGAATCATAGGCGTGCTAAGAACCTTAGTTCAAGTGAGTGCACACACGATTGTCGCTACTTTTATCAGTATAGTTGACGCACTTCCTTCTTTTTGTCACCTATCATCACCACCTGATACTGAGCGCTTGCCTGTGATAACTGCACAAAGTTTGAGACATTTGCATTATGACGCCCTTATCATTCCTTATCTTTTATTATCAGTTCGTGCCGCTCACCGTTGGTGCCCCGTCCGATCCCCTATACTGCGAGTCAAAGTTCTACTCTCACCGTGAAGGCCGCAGCGGAACTAATGTTATCCTCACAGTGATGCCCCTTATCATTCCTTATCATCATATTGGTAGCACTTTCTCTCACTCACCTTATTGGTCCCTGCCTTAACTCACATACAATCAGGGTCAACCGCCCGTTACGCAAAGAACAACGGGGGGTCTATTCTGCGGAACGAGAGGGGAGGGGGTCGTATCCTGAGAGATGGCGCTGCAAAACGGCTTGAAAAGTGCAGTGTCAGGCAGTGTACTTTCACGCTCTAATATTCTCCAGGAGCTGTGCACCGCGCAGCTGTCGGAGAGTCACGCAAACAAGAGCTCCATGGGAGCATTGGAGCATGCAGAGCATTATAAATCTCACTCTCAGCCATTAATCCCACTATATATAATCGGCTAAGCGGTTGTGTGTGTGTCTGACCGGAATATCATAACTTCAGTCCCTTTGGTCCCCGAGCGCTCAAACTTTCAGGTGGTAGGGGGGACTGTACATGAACATCAATGTGGAGTGATCGGAACTGATAAGCACTGATTAGAGCTGATAACGGACTTCGGAAAGCTCATATCACCAATTTCGCTACGCCGTTCGCGTTGACAGTGGAGAGTTTCCACTCTATAAGTGTAATGTGCTGTGTGACGGGGACCCGAATAGAGAGCGAGGGATGGCGATAGCAAGTGATAAGAGGTGACAACGTGCCCCGGAATGCAAAGGCCACCAGTTTTGCTGCTCTCATCGCATTGCCAGTAACATGTTTGAGCCCATTCATATTATGTGGGATGAGGCGGGGACCATGAGGTTGGGTGAAAGGAAGTGGTGGCAAGTGATAAGAACTGATAAGGGGCGTCAGAATGTGAGCACCACTAATATCGTCGCGGCCTTCGCACTGACACTAGAACCCTGGCTCTTACGAATGGTACGGAGAATCCGACGGGACCACGATTGGTGAGTGATCAAAAGTGAGAACAATCGATATCGGCTGATAACGAAGTCTAGAATTTGAATACTATCAAAGTCGTTGTAGTTTTCGTGATGACAGTAAAACCTCCGCTTCCACATGTTTTATGGGGGGTTGGACGAGGACAACGGTGCTATCGGTGCCATGTAAACACTAAAACTTTGTTACAATTACCACCGCCAAGCGATCATAGCGGCGAGGCTAACCATAAGCCAGGTTCTTAGCACGTGAATATGCTTCATCTCTTACTTTTCACCAAACGGTGCTAAGAAAGTTGAAACGCTCAACTATTTGGACCTGGACCAATGACAAGTTATCATCAGAGCTAGGTTAGTTGCAGATTGAATGGTCATATCTCACTCTTTCAGCGATACTCACAGCATTATTTCTATAGACCGCTAAATCATCCAAACTCGATATTAGTGCTGAATGTTTACGAAGTCGTGATAAGCCATTTTTATTCCGCATGTCTTGCGTTCACTAGCCTTCAGCGGAATGGACAGCCTTTGCATTTTATCAACAACATTTTTCAAAGCAGCTTAATAATATTTCTCAGCCATGTGACCTGACATTCTACAGGTTATCCAGTTTCACTGAAGCCCACCATATGATGCGCGCGGATGCGAAGCGAAGCTAAACTGGTATCCTTAATACACGGACGGCACTTTCACTCGACAGCATAGATCAAGATTACAATAGCCAAAACCTTGTTACAGCGTACTGCAAAAACATGGTCTGTTTTCGATGATCGAAGATTCCTGAAATCTCAAGGATAACAAATAGTAGAGCAGTTCATGGTTGATTGAAAGAAGAGTACTATGACAGTACATTGCAACTCAGTCGCGATAATAACACCTTCTTCAGGAGAATGGAGGACTTTCCAATGCGAGTGCGACTTCTTACCACAGACAGGTACGCGGCGTACACCCGAGCAGACGTTTTCCCACAAAAACGCTTTCCTGTCAGGGGCCGTAAGCAAACAAACTTACAAAGAAAATGTCGATGATGCCAAATCAAATCTAAGCGGAACAAATTGAAGCGAACTTGCTGTATTATGTTCTAGAAACCCCCCAGGAAATTAAGGCAGAAAAAAGAACTTTAGGGGAATTTTATCTATTCCGAAGTACTCTTGAAGTAGATTCTAGCAGACTCCACCGCTTCTCATCACATCAATTTTGGACGAAGTTATGGGCTTGTGAAGACCGCATAGTCGCGGTCCAGGAAAATGGCTTGAAAAAAGTCAAGGTGGAAAAAACGGAACAACGGAATTATTTCTTGAGCGAGTGATTCTTTGAAAAAGCTTTAGCACTTGTTTGAAAGCTCTAATCCTCTAGTTTCTAACAAGCCTTGAACATCCTACTATATATAATTCGCTAAGTATGTCTGTGTGTGTGTGAGTCTGTGTGTGTGTTTGTCACGAAATTCGTAGCTTGGGTCACAGCAAAGATAGCGCCATGGTTCTTACATATGCTATAGGGGGTGGGATGGGGGCTCAAGTGGTATGTGATAGAAACTGATAACGACTGATAGTAGCTGATAAGAGGGCTAGAAAGCGAGCATCGCCAATTTCGTTTTGTCGTTCATATTTGTACTAGAGTGCCTATACTTACAAGTGTTGTGTGTGTGGTCCCGGCACATTGTTGGTACATGAATGAAAGCGATAACAATTGATAAGGGTTGATAAGGGGGGCACAACGCAAAAGTCGTCGATTCCGTTACCAGCTTGCGTTGACACTAGAGCGTCCATACTCGCAGGGTTCATGTGGGTGAGACGGGACATTGTTGGTGGGTGATGGAAAGTGGTTACAACTGATAAGGGTTGATAAGGCCGTCAGAACGCAGAAGTCTTCGATTCCTTACGTGGCTTGCGCTGACACTACGACGGTCTCTACTTACAAATCCTATTTGTGTAGTGGTATGTGCACACTGTATCATTGTATGACCAGCTTACTTTATAGCAGTCTATTGCATGAATTCAATCAATTCTTCAGCGAATGATAACTTTCATTTCTATCAAGAAAGCCCAAACTCATCAAACCGCTAATCCTTTCGGGGTTCTGAATAATGGTGAATGTGAATGATAAGCCTTAGCTCTTCACTTATGTAAATAGGCATAGTTCATTTTAATTTTGAGACTGGCAGCAATCCTATTCACCGCTAAATTATCCGAGTTCAAGAATGGTGGATGTTTACAGTTGTGAGATAATTATGCCAGTTCAGCTCCGGACGTTATCACGCATATTCTCCATGGACTTCAGGGAAACTGGGAAAAGTCTACACATTCAATAGTGGGGTGACTAACGGAGTACCCCATGCTGATACTCCATGGGTCTTTCAGTTTCACTAAAGCCTGCCGTGTGATGCGCGCGATAGCGGGCGGAGCAAAACTGCTATGCAAAAAGTAGGCTATGAAGAATTTCATGAACGTTTGCATGTCGAAAACTCGCGCCCTCTCAAAAATCGGACCAAAAACCTCTCAAAAACGAAACAACGGGACTATTTTTTGAGAAAATGATCGCTGGGAAAAGCTCAGGGGCTTGTTTGGAAGCGCTAATCTTTTTTGAAATTGTTTTTTTTATTCTTTTTTCAAATTGTTTCTTTTTAAAATTGACGATTTTTCGAAATATTGAACATCCGCAACATTCCAGATACTTTTTAGGGAGAGAACAATTTGGATTGTCAAAATTTTGGTGTCCGGTTCCATGAGACCGCTTCTGAAGAAAAATATAACCTTTTGAATGAAGGGGTCTGGATTGCAACTTAATTGCTACGAGGTTTAGTTTTTTAGATTATAAAAGAAGAAAAATTGAGAGATCGAAAAAAACTTGGTAGGTTTCCGTAAAAGTTTTGTGATTATTATCATATTTTGGTTTACGCAAAATTTTAAAAATTCCTCTTATTTAATGAATAAAACTTCATATTGCCTCGATTTCCTCACCTGAGCGAGGCAGAGCGATTGACCACGGTACACCACTTCTCCATGCCGGTGACTGCCCATACATCAACGATGAGCATTAAATTATGTGAAAAACAAAATAGTTAATACGGGGCGTACCGATACCCTCCAAAAGGGAAGGGGGTCGTAAAAATTTTGGAATTTGCGTAACGCAGGGTTGACCCTGCATACAATTCATGAATGCGAACGTCCTACAGTCGATGCGAAGGGCTTGACAAAACTGATGGCGTAGGCATTCCGATACCCATTATCAGCTCTTATCAGTTTACCTCGCTCACAATTTAGGTTCACGTCCGTTCCCACACAATATTTATTAGTGCAAACTCTCGAAGGTCAAAGCGGACAGTGTAACGCAATTGGTGGTATCGCCAATCCGACTCCCGTTATCAGCTCCTATCAGTGACTATCACTTCCCGTACCATCATCAGTGTTCACATCTAGCCCTCTACAAACCCTAGAAGTGAGAGCGCTCCGGAACCAAAGGGAACGAAGTTATGCATTTCCGGTCATACAGACAAACACACGCACACACACAGGGACACAGACGCACAACCGCTTAGCGCGTTATATATAGTAGGGTATATCTGTGTGTGTGTTTGTTACAAAATTCATAGCGCACTTCGCTACAACAGAAGAGCGCCGTGTTTCAAGTATGTTGTAGGGGGTGGGACGGGAACATCTTTGCTGGGGGAAACCAAAGTGATGACGACCGATAAGATCCGATAAGAGGCACAAAAACTCCAATTCCACGATATCTACAGCGCGTGTCCTAGCATCAGTGAGGCGTTGGTTCCAAGAAGTGATGTACAGGGTAGGACGGGAACATCTCTGGTGGGGGAAGAAAGCGATTACGGCCGATAAAGGCCGATAATAACGATATGCGCAAGAATATAGAGGTCACTCAAAACCAGACTTTAGATGCATTCCATTTCAAGATTCATTTGCGTTGTTACTACCAGCCCGAAATACCACTAGACCGCTACGCTCCCCAGAGTTCCTAAAAATGTATAGTGGAAATAAGATAACAAGTGCTGGGTGTTGTATTTCAACATCACACACACAATCCGACCGCCAAATTACAATGACATTCGCTGCATGGTGGTTGTTTACAGACATCACTTTAGCTACACACTCCACTGCGCGTATCAAACGGTGAGCTCCTGCAAAGATGAGCAGCTCATGGAGCGGTCAGCTAAGGCATTTCACGATGCCTCAACGTTTAGCGGTGAATCTAACGCTTTGTCGTCCTGTCTCGTCCGGACCTTCCATTTCATGCGTGCTTTAGCGTGCGCTAGACTGGTTAATGAAAATGTAGCCACTATCATAGTCACCGAAAAGCATTCATTTGCTAGGAAACGAATGTATCATTCTTCCCAGAACGAGTGAAGCTGTGAGATGAAAAATTCGGAGAGGACGTGTTGGGGATAGTTGTATTTACTGACTTTTTTCTCTGGTAGCTGTCGTTTAAGGGCGCTGGGGAGGGGATAGTACTATTGTGTAATGTCAGTGCTATACGATAGATGTGGTATTGGTCCAGCCAGCTCCCTTGAAAACGTTGCGAGGTACCTTTGGCGCTCATATGATGGAAGGCGTCTTCGAGACCTTTTGAACGGTTCTGCCGAACTGCTGCGGAAGCTAGCGGCTTATTTCACGGTTACCCTCGCAATGCTTGTCTCCTTGGTGAAGTCCTTGGCAAAATGAAACTCCCGCAGAGGGTCAGACGTGCTTCTCAGCCATGGTCAGTCGATCCATGTTGTCTCGGATCAGCACCTCATTCCGCTACAGCCCTTTACCATTCAGAGGCGATTCAAGGAGCGTAGGGTATGTCCACATATTTGCTACAGGTTTTTTGGTGATAGCGCCCTGACGCACTTCTGATCCCCAGCGCAAGGAGTTCTCATCGAAAGTGACTGAAGGTCTAGAATCAGCTCGAACTTTGCAGTCATTGCCGATTAATATTCCGATCTCAGTGCACTATCTTTATCAAAGACTGAGGCAGACATAATGCTGATTTGCCTACTGCGTTTCTTGCAAGGATCCTCTTTGAATCAGCGTGATGCATTATCATTGAGTTTGGTTGTTGATCTGTTTCGATTCCTGATTATTTACATTTATTAGTTACATTTGATCTTCTGAAACATCCTGGCTTAACGCCCTGATGTGTTCTTCAAAATATCGACATCAGTTTAGCTCCGCACGCTTCCGCGCGCATGGCGTCGAAGGCTTCGGTGAAGCTGGACAGAGGGTGGAGGGTTAGGTACCACCGGTAAGAAATGGATTTCTTTGTGCAATGCTTTAGCTGGCTGGTGATACGCGCAGTGGATGGAGTACGGAATTAAAGTGGTCTGTAAACAATCACCATGATGATCAGATGTCAGAATAATTTCGCGGCCGAATAATCTTTGATGCTAATTATACTGAAATGGAAATACCCAGTACTCACTATCACGCTCTTTCAAACATTCACCGTAAATTTTCAGGAACTTTTCAGCTGTATCGGCCAAATGGTATTTTGGGCTGAGGAAAAAAACGCAAATGGAATGATACTGAAATGAATTGCGCTGTCTCAATTCTGTTTTTGAGTAACCTATACGTTCTTACACATATCGCTGTTGGCAGCCCCTATCACTTTGTCCCCACCAAACATGTTCCCGTTCCGCACTGCACATCACTTCATGAAACCAACGCCCCACCTCTGCAGGGAAGCGCACTACGAATCCCATCAAATTTGCGTTCTAGCGCCTCTTATCAACACTTGTCGGTCGTTATCACTTTCTTTCCCCTTTCCCCTATAGTATATGTTCCCGGCCCACCCCTATAGATTGTTTTTTTATTATTGACATTATTATTGTATTTGTTTTTTTATTGATATAGATCAAGCCCCATAATGAACTCCTGACGACTGCTGTGACGCGTGCTGTGAATTTCATGACACATAGACACACACAGACAGACATAGCGCCTTATACATAGTAGGGATATTTCAAGATGAAGCTAATTTGCCACGAAGATAATTGAATTTGAGCAAAAATTTGCTAGGATTTATGGGACAACGTAATAGATTGCACTTGTTACTGGCTCGTGCCAACAAGAAATGTGGCTGCAATTCCCTATACACCAGTACAAACAAAGACATATGCATTAACACATACAAATAAACACGATAGTTGAACGATTCAAGCAAGAAAAGCCCAACAAAAGCGAACGGCATTTCTTGAAATGCAGAACAGTCTACACACCATCGTGCAAGAACCGCACAGTCAATCACGCGATCTTTCTCGCTAGCGAGTGGGCGGAAAAATGGAAAAGGCGGAGAACTAGAGTTGGCTCACATCCAAGCCTCTTCTAGCTGCTCTTCAAGGAGAGTTTTTTGTTAGGCAACACTTCTTATGGTTTTAAATAAGGCTCACGTATCTTTTTCACCCCGGTGGTAGCAGAAGTATGGATCCCACTGACTGTTGCTTCAAGTGGAAATTTGGGCCTACATGATAAGGTGCCCGATTCATGAGGATGATCACAGTACTCCAACAAAGAAATTCCTCTGGAAATGATGACGTCAAGCTCCCCTAAAATTGTTAAAATCAATTTGGCATAAAACTTGAACTAATCGTTAGTCTTGACTTCTTCGCTGTCCATTAGCTTTCAACGCTAATGGACAGCGAAGGGTTTCTGGTTGTGGACATTTTAGGGGCTTAGATTTGACGTAAAAGTGATTAAAGGGATCTTGCACGGAAAAACTCCACTCTTTCCTAGTGTGGATCTGTTATGAGTGGTTCTAGACGGCCATGCGTAAAGTACAATCACGAACAGATGTGGCAGCTCATGTGAAAGCTCACCCACAGGATTGCATCTACGACGGTAGGCAGGACCAGAAATGCTGCTGCGACGAAGTGGATGGGAATTGAGGATTCACGTGTAAATATCCGGTCCAGTCCAATGAATTCGTTCAAGCTATGTTCTCAACATGTCTGTACGTTTCAGCTTCTCAACGCCAGTACTTGCGAGATTTTACGGCATAAAACGCAAAATCTTATGATATCTCTGCAAAATATGTAGAAGCAAAACAAAACTGTGATAGGGCAAATTAATCCCTCTTGACGGTTCATGACAGACGTATAGAATGACTTTGTAGAAAATTATATTTCAAAAAAATTACACAACTTATGCAACGACCTAATACATCGTCTTATGTCAGACCAATTTCTGTAATTGACTGCTTCAATCGGGAAGTACCATCAAGCTTTTATATAACTCACCACTACCGAGTTCTCCTCCACTGATCCACTCTAGCTTTCGGAGCGCTGCTTCCTCTTTTTCGTATTTTTCCTTGAAAAATAATGTAACAGCGCCATGTAGTGGCAACAATTCCCTGAGAGTAAGCTCGACTGAGCCGCAGAACGAGGTTCGAAACATGAGACCTTCATGGTGACCCTTTTAGTATTCTGTCCGATCCACACTTTCGTTTACATTATGATAGTCAATGATGCATTGCCTCTTCTATCGTAACAACCTATGTGATCCTATATCCCTTAAGGTGATCATTCACTGGACAACTAAGGCTCAAGATCGAGAACATTGGAAGAAAAGCTGGGACCCGCGCAAGGCCAGCCGCCATGCCGATGTTTATCGGGACGGGTCGCCCAAGTGTCCTAATTAAGTATTTCCTCTTCTTAGACTAGCTAGTCAGAATTTGTTCCCTCATAAAGGGCAGATTGTTGTTATGATATGATTATGGAGCTAAACATAATACCATAGTTACCAAAAAATCGAGGCCGTCAGAGGGAAAGGAATTGAAGTTTGATTTTTACTTATTTACCAATTTGTTATTGCTACGTCTTTCACGCGTTGAGTAGAAGATTAATTCGTAGGCATGGGACGAGACAAAAGTGAATGCAACCATACTCGTGAAGATTTTTACATATAAGCAACATGTTTATGGTGATGTCTATCATCACTATCACAATGTACACAAACATACCAAAGCTCATTCCATGAGAATGTATGGCGCACACGGCCTACCCGCACTTACTCCCTAAGATTGACATCTGCGGTACGACTTGGCGATCTAGAGGTAATCAGGACGTCCAATGCTTATAGATCGACGATATGCCAGGAGGTAGGCAACGTTGGTTGTGGTGATCTCGTACTAATTTTCGTCGTTGGAGCAGCAGGTATCCACCACTGAAGTCGGCGATGTCATAGTAAGTGGAAACGACGGCCAAACACGGTGAAGTGGTTGTTTTTTCCATACGCCTGCTCAAACAAACACATCGTGGAGAGGGCTACCATGGCGGCGTCAAATGTATTCTAGAGTCCATGTGCGTTGATTGGAGTGGAAGTCTCGTGCGTAGATAAGATCATTCGGCTCTAACCGTCTAGGTATGGCTCCATGTCGACAGTTAAAGTGAGCTTCCATTTGATAGTTTTCTGTAGCTTCTGCAGGTTCACTAGGCTTCACCAGATATAGCGTGTTATCTAGCGTCTTCCTAGGAAATCTCCTGTAGGACGGCGTCCGTTGGACGAAGCGGTGCAGAGTGCGTTTCATTCAGTGAACAGGAATGTATGGAGGGCATCGAGTGGCGGGCTGTGATTTTTCGCCAAAAGGAAGCGTTGCCTACGAATCGTTTGAGTGTTTTGGCTTGTGGATGGGAGAGGTGATCCGACATGCTCGATTTCTTTGTGACGGCAGAAATTCTGGAACTCGGCGGAAGTGGACTGAGTTTCGTTATCGGAGACGATAACGCAAGGAAATCCGATTTGGGCGGGTGGTGGTTGAGATCCCTCAGGATTGCGATGCTGGTCGTGAATTCATTGGAATGACTTCAGCGCATTTGGAGGAGGCGTCGACGATGATGAGGTGAGAGATTCCTTCATTTGGGCCGGTCAAGTCAATATGAATCCAAAAAATGAATCCAATAAAAAATAATTCCAATGAATGAGTATTCACAGCATCTGGTTAAGACAGAACTAGACGAAAAAATCTGAAGATTCACTTGTCTCCAAATCGCTGGTTCCTCTTCTCGCAAAGTGAAATTCAGCAGAGCTTTTTTCTGCACAAGAGTGGAGACTTGTGCAACACTGGCGACCATCGCCCGATCTTTCGCAAGCTATAACTGCCTTTGGAGTAATATATAATATAGCAAAACACTGGATGAAGGGTAGCCATACGAGAAAGCAGGGTTTCAAAGAGAGATAGGCACGATCGACCAATTACATGATTACGATCAACGAAGATTCTTCAAAGTACATGACGGCGCTACATCGTATGTTTATCATCTTGAAGTAAACCTTAGACTGAATAGATTGAAGCAGTCATTAAGGCCCTGGACAACAAGGGTGTACTCATTACATAGGGATCCTTCGCGAGCTCTGCAACAACTTATACAATCTCACGATCTTCAACAATTCCACAAGACAATCATCATCGACGCGAGGGGTGAGATTCGTCAGGGCGACACAATCTCGTTCAGTTTTCTCTGCGCCACTGAGGAGAACTTGAGACAGATGGGGTGGGAAAGCATGAGAGGAGACGTCGACGGTCAGTACCTATACCACCTTCATTTGCTGACAACGTCGTACGATAACATTGAAGATATGTCAGGTGATCCGAATGCTCAAGGTCGGGATGTCAACATTATGAACGACCTAGAACCAGAGCTGCGCAGGAGAAAGCGAGCGGCACATTGACATGCAAAAACACGGAGGGTGTGGTGAAGAAGACAAAAGACATCCGGATCCACGCCTAGTTCTTCGTTTCTGCCATCTCTGCCTTGATGTCTGCCTCAGATGTTTGGACTGTGCAGGCAGGACGAGCATGTCGCCAGCGCTTTCCACGGCGATGTGGAGAGAACTATGCAAGAGTTTTCTAGAGATGCAAGTGAGAAGGAAAATTCTGAGTCCCGAATCCTGTCAGCGATCAGGTGCGCTGCTTTTCCGCCGAGTTTTCAGAGATCAGGTGAACCGCCGGGCACGTCGGTCGATTCTATGATGACAGTTGGATCATGGTGAATGCAATCTAGAATCTACGGGATGTTGAACGGAGATTAACAACGTTTCCTCACAAGAAATCCGTACGAAGAGAATGTTGAGTTGCGCTTAGTTCGAGTGAGGAGAATCTGTAAATTTGAATTGGAACTGATTGACTTTACCTTCCTATAACACCACATTGGGCTTTCTGGTAAGAAAATAATGATGCCCAACGTAAGCAGAGACGCAACCGCATGATAAAATGATGCAAGCCTCCAAGATGTATAGCCAATCAAAGTGATAAGAGACATAATAATTCGCCCATTGGTCTGAAATCCTTATATTACATAACCGCTAACTTGGTGTTTCGGTTGTATATATGTGTGTCTGTACGTATGTATGTGTGTAACTATGTATGTCCGTCTGTCCGTACGAAAAATGAAGTGAGTGATAACAAAGCTCATGGAGAAAACACCGTTAACAAATCGGGTAGCTCACAGGACTTAAGATATCAATGTTTTGTAACAGGATAATTATGATAACACTCCTAATGCTATGTAAACACCTACTTAGCGCACTTCCGATCATTCCACATGGTTTTGTAGTGGCAGCTGGAGGGCAGTGGAGGAAGGAAGTGAGGACGGGAAGGGGAGGCGGGAAATCTACCGTCATGTTATGATTATGGCGATGCCCTCTACTATATGAAACTACTTTGTGTTTCATACGTGTCACCTCCAGGAGGTGTTGGTGGAAGATATGGAGCTTGCGCAGAAAAAAAGGTCCCGGCGGTTGACGGGGGACCAATCTAGTTAGGAAATGAAGCACGGCTGCCTGTTGTAAATAAAAAATCCTCTGAGAAAATTGGAGAAAATTTTCTTGGAGGATGTCCCAAAAACGTTTCAAGCCATCAAGACTAGCGGCGTTTCTGAAGGCAGGCATTCAAAGAAAAACAGTTACGTTATAGTGGATCATTTTTATGAGTGGACTTTTTGGTGGCATCTATTATTATCTCTTAACTCTTATGTGCTAAGGTTTGTGTCTTGATCGCTGTAACCCTATTACAATGAGAAACAGAATGCACGCTTGGATCTTACGTTAGGATTACATGAAGTGCTGTGGTAATGCGCATGATGCTGAATTTCAGTGTGAGTATAACGATCTTATTGAACTGGTCCTATATCACACCATCCGAACATTATTACATTATTTTTCCGGTTTTTAGCCTTTTTGCATTTATTGTGGCAAACCAATACACCATGGAGATTTTGTCTAATTCTATCATTTTCATGCAATCAATTCAACTGGGGTGGGGATTAGAACCCAGCCAAGTTGCGGAAGAACGAGCATCTTATCAACTGAAGCGACGGTTTGCCGCTCTATTCTTAAATGATCAACCAAATGCTGCGACATCGGCTGATTTCCGAGCTCCTTCATTCATCCCCAAAATTTGAGAGATACACTAGCGGTCAAAATTTTGAAAACTTTTTTTATTTTCGATTTGTTTTGATGGACAAAATTGTTTCATTTTTTACTTATATGCAAATTCAAGTCTAGAATACGATTCCAGTTTTTCGAAATCAGTAGTTGGAGTGGGGAAAATAGCAATAATTTCGGACACAGAAAAAGCCTTCCCCCAAGTTCGTCTACAAGAATGAGATCGGGACGCAACAAATCTTCTGGCTACGGAACCATAAGTCACCTCCATTCCCTAACACTGGATGGATGGAGTTGACTTGTGGTCTAACTACGTTGTGTACTACATTCCGCATCACCAGTGATTACCCCGCACAAGACTACAACAAAATTGAGAGTCGGTTTCAATGCCTCAGCTCATTATAAAGACTGTCCTTCTTTGAACGACGTACTCTATAGGGGACCGGTCATTCTTCCTCGAATTCATGGAATCGTATTACGATTTGGAGTGGGGTTTCACTAGGGTGACGTTTGGATTGAAATCATCTCCATTCGTGATGGCAGGAACGATCAACCACCACCTCAGCACCTATCAGAGCGAGAATTGACTCAAGACATCAGGGAAAACATGTATGTCGACAACCTTCTGCTGACAACAGACGATCTAGAAGAGGCCATACATGTGCACCGTCGGACGAAACAGATTTTTCAAGAGCTCAACATGAATCTGCGCGAATTCTCCTCCAATGAGCGGCTCTTGTGGATGCCATAGAAGGACAAGATAGAAGTTCAGAAACTAATCCGAGTCCAAGTGTTAGGTTTTGGATGGGATTTACAAGATGATACCATTCTAGCTTCCTGTCACTTCCCAGACGCCCCACTGCTGACTGAAAGAACAGTCACGAGTGCTATTGCCTCAATTTACGATCCGTTAGGTTGGATCTTACCATTTCTTCATCGGGCGAAGGTGTTCTTGCAGGAACGGTGGAATGACAATACAACTGGGACCAATTACTACATGAAGACAAGAAGAACGAATGGCTCAATATACTGGAAGTAGTTCAATTTTTCAAGAAGAAAAGTCCCCGTTATCTTGCAGGTTATCTTGCAGACACAATGGTGTTACAATGGTGGCCTTTGCTCATGCCAGTTTATCTTCCACGACAGCGTGTGTACATCTATGTAATCTTGACCAGTCTTCCCTCCTTATGGCTTAATCCAAGCTTACACCGCTCCAAACGAAATATACCATCCCTAAATTGGACTTGAGCGCGATGACTTTAACTATGCGACTTCCCAATTATATCTTTACCGAGCTAAAGGAGCTAGTGATAAAATTGAGGGAATCTACATCTCTTCCGATTCAGAGATCGTACTCGGCTGGTTGGGGCAAAACCTTGAACGAGAAGTGGGACCGTTTGCTTATAGACGGGTTATGGAAATGAGAAATATTGCCCGGAATCTTACGAAGCAGCAAACCATCGTTAGAAGTTTAGAAATGGATACGTATCATCGCAGGAAAACCCTGCGGACTGTGCTACTCGTAGGCTCGCTAGAGAAGAACTGGAAAGTCATCGGTGGTATACAGATCCAAACTTTTGCATGAGTCGCTTGCCAGTGGGCGAGTCAAGACAAACTTTTTGAGTATCCTATTGAAAATTCCCAAGAAGGTAGTCGACACCAACTCGGACCTGACAAGATTTTTGCTGTAACAACGGAAAGCAGTAACAACACCGAGCTTTTAAATCCGGCTCAAGAGCAAACGCTTACCAAAACTAAGAGAATTCTGGAATACGTCCTTTGCTTCATCTATAATTTGGTTAAAGACACGAGTCGGGATTGAACTGATGCGTTATTTTGTTCACACATTAGGCAAGGGGTGCAATGAGGAACATTAGTGAGGAGAAAAAGCAAAAAGCATCATAGAAAACAGTACATTTCCCTTAGGAGGCCGGCCGTAGCACGACGGAGAGACACAGCGCTGCGAGGAGAGGGAGAACGCGAGAACATCAGCTGGTTGCCTAATCCTGACTCGTGGCTTTAAGCGTATCAACCTAAGCAACTGCATATTTCTGGCACTTTTCATTCCGGCAGATTCACATCAACAATAACGACCAAGCTACCTAACAGCTTCTGAAATTCGAAAGCAGGACTGGCGTTATTGGACATCATCAAGCACCACATATCACCCCGTGGATAATCAGTTCTTTACAACAGCTCAATATTCACCAAGATGAGCAGGGTATTCTCCGCCGTTACGGACGGCTTGGGAAAGCGCAGTTGGATGTTACCACCAAGTACCCTATTCTTGTTCTTCAGAAAACATGGCGGATATTATTATTCAAGATATCCATCATAATGGTCATCCAGGCATTAATCATACAATGGCCAAGGTTCGAGCTACGCTCGCAAAATTGCGAAAATGCATCCATGTCAGAAGCTCAATAAATCTGCCCTACAGTACCCGACGCCAGAAGATACACTTAGGGTAGAACGTTATCTGCTTATATCCTTTCCAGCATGTTGGACTCGATTATTTGGACCCCTCTCAATCCGGTCGCAGTGGGAAGACAAGAGAAATTTTATGGCGCAAATACCATGTAGTGCCTACTCTGCTCATCTCCGATGTCATTTCGGACATCGCCTACGCAAGCCTTTCTCACTATATGCTTCGCCGTTTCTTCGCTCGTCGAGACGGTGCATAGTCGATCACGAGTGACAACGCCCAACATTCAAACTAGGAAATCTATCCTGAGGGAGTGTCTCCAAAACCCGGATATCCAATATTGCAAGAGAAGTGAGCGACAAATAAATGAATGGAGGTATAACGACATTTGCGCCATGGCAAGGAAGAATTTACGACAGATCGATCAAATCAATCAACATATCTCTTATAAGATAATAGGTCGCTCGTTACTACTCTGTGGTAAGAAATTACGTTAAAGGCAAAAAGTCAGGGCTCATGAAGGGGGTATTCTGGCTATTGAAACTGAGTTTAGAAATGCGAAGTGGGACGATAGTGGGAAAAAAACTGAGAAGAACCGTCGAAGGCCGTTAACAAGACCTCTTCCCCATTAGCAGAGAAGGAGGCTGGCTTGAGAAAGAGGCACGTACAAACAAGTTTTCTGGAGATATCAGTCGTTCTATCGGTCGATACGGCAATCAACCTAGCTGATTCACACGTTATGCCAGCCACGCACCACATCCCAAGGTGAGCGGTCGGAGGGCCTCCAGGCGGCGAAACCGCCTAATACTTGCTCTGGAACCTTATTACGGCGCCGTTCGGGATTCTGAGCATGGTAACGTCTCTGTGGTGCGTAGCCATGCACAAAGACGACGAAAGGGATTGGTTTGGTCCACTGAGCCTGACTCGTGCCTTTAATACTAACCGAAACTGAGGCTATGCTCAATACACGTCCACTAACGTATGTTATAGGCGAACCACACGTGGATTCAATATTACGGCCTATAGATTTCATTCAAAGGGACATGCTCGTCTATTAAAAGGATAAAGGATAAAGCATTTGTCGTTGATCAATCCCTTTTGGGATGCGGCACGCATTCTACTTCCATTTGTACATTCGCAGTGGCTTTTGAATGCGATGTGGCCTATACAATGACTCGCGGGGCCAGCCGATGTACAAGTCAGTGTTTTTTATCCTCCCAGACAATTCAGGTACCAATTTACCGACCTCGGAGGGATGGAAGGCTTGGTTGACGTGGGCGACTCACGACCCAGGATTTGATCCCCGGACCGCTCGCGTGGTGAGCGCGCCACTTGTCACTACACCACTTCCGCCCTACTCGCTGCTCGTCTATTGCCAACTAGATCATGGATCAGAGGAAAACCCACAATACCTGCCATCCACTGAAATGGCAGCGTTCCAGACTAGACAAGTACTAACTTGATTACACGAAAGATTCATACGAGCATAGAAACACCCCAGGACCCTCGAACATGGTTCTCTTCACTACGTTCCTACAGTTGCTTGTGTTTTGTGTCAGAAACTTGTCGGCAGAAGCGGTATCCATAGGGAACCAGGAAAAATCACAAGCGATTAGAACAATAACTTGTACAAAAACGGGGGTTCGATTGTATCCACCGAAGGAACACGATATCCAGCGCCGATTACCATTGTGTCGAGATTAAAGAGCCACAAGAAGTTCAACTGATAGCTTTGACTTCCGAGATCATACTACACAAACATAAGATACAATGGAAGCTTTCTCTACCGGATTCGAAAAAGCAATCGGAACATTCTGTCCACCGGCACCGTTTTGTCTATCAACAGAATGCACCTTCTGCAGCGCCAATATATTCAACTCGGGGTGCTGGCCTATGAGAGCCATAATAGCTACTGCCACAGTACTCTATTTCCTAATAACAGGATGTTACGTTTTCCTGTACGTACCCCTCACCATCGAAAAACCACTAAGAGTGTTGCCCAATATTCTCTGGGCGGCGTTCAGATTTCTCTCTGCCAAACTGAGAAGTTTAAAGGCAGCGGTTACGCCAGGTTTAAATGGGGTCCAGGGGGGACGAGGGGGTCCTCAATGGTACGCCAGTGGCGAATGAAGCAGCGAAATCCGTTCAGGAAACGAGAAATGGGACCCCTTTTGTAGCCGTTGATTGCGGCTCTCAGATGGAGTGCGGCGAAGACCGCGCACGCGTGTACGAGATTACGCAACGCGTGCTGGCACAGGGCAAACACAAACAGCAGGCATGGCGCCCTAACCGCGCCGCGGCTGGCAACGCAGCTCGCCGAAGCCACCAGTGAATCGGTGGGCGTCACGTCACTGGGGGCGGGGCGTCACGCGGGTCCTGCTCAGCAACCACAGCACCTTTCGCCGTGGGAGGACCACACATCGCTTCCTTGGCAGTCAAGTAATTGCTCCGTGTGTAGCAAGTTCTCCCCCGATGCGAAAACTCGTTATCGTAATCGCTTCCTTCAATGCAAAGAAGAAATCGTAACAGGGCTGCTTTCCAACGACATCGCCTAGTAGAGATCCTGGTAGTTATGACGGTACTAACGAAAACACAAGGATGCCAAATGGTTGACTAATCACCCACCACTCAAAAATATGCTACGGGGATAATGACGCACTTTGTCGAATCCAACTTTCCGAAGTCTTCAAGGTTGACGCGTTTGAACGCGAAGCTTGGGTTCTGCTTTTGGATAACACCACCCTACTCTATGAGATACGACTAACGAGGAAAGGTCACCAGGCCGGTCCGGCCATTTGTAAAGTGGTGTATACCTATGCATTTGTCTTGAGACGATAAGCTAGAAACCGCTTTTCTTATCTGCTAAACGGTGCTCTGAACGGAGTTACGGAAGTTATCCCCCTCAACACTGTACTTAAACGCAGTATATAAGCGCTATCATTGGAGTCGCCACTATAAGTCAAGCGGGAAGGAGTACGTCGTGGTTGGCGTGGCGTAAGTGGTAACGCTCCAGCCTTCTAGGCGAGAGATCATGGGATCGGTCTCTTGTGGGGTTTGCTGTTTTGCCTTTTTGAAAACATGACCAGAAAACCTTTTAGCGACAGTATCTCCTCTATTGCTGCCTTTACCTGCCTGTGTAAGGAGTTAGCGAGCACCTCTGCGCAGGTTGAAAGCTATTTTTAATTAATATTTGCCATGACTGAAAACGACGCTCATAGCCCACCGACAAGGTGTTTTTGCGGTAAACGAGTATGATATTCGTGTTCAGGAGACCGAATTTTCCCTGGTTACAAGTTTCCAGCTGAATCTGCGATTTTGACCTACACTCGAGAAAGGGCACATACAGTCAAAGGAGAGAAGGTGTGAATCGAAAACTAACTGGAAAAGCACCTTCCCTGAATTTTGATGCAGAGTCATGTAAATTATTTCCATTATGCGGGAATGTGAGCCGTTGAACGTTTCTCTTTTCAAAATCTTGGTTGGAAGAGCAATTTTTATGCAGAGTTCAACGATAGGTCGATGATATGGTGGTTGACTCACCTCATTTTTAGGGTTTGGTCAAAATCTCGATTTTGAGGAAACTTATCTTCAAGGGTAGTTTGATCTCCTGAAACACGAATATCACGCCTGTTTGCCGCAAAAAAGCCCGACACTTGCATTACGGGCACCATGTTCATACATGGACGACTACTGCCCAATCCTGCAAGGAACTGCTCAAATTTTTTCGTACAGGGAACTAACGGCAAAGTTGATAAATTGAGAAGTTAGAAGCTTTCTGGCTACATCTTCACGAAGCACAAAAAAAACAGACTCTCCGAGGAGCCGTTCCCACGACCTCTTGCTCGCGAGTTCGGGGCACTGCCACTGCGCTTCCTTGCTTTATAACTACGTTCAGAGAATCGTTTAGCAGATATGGAAGGCAGTTCTGAGCTCAGCGCCTCGAGGCGACTTCAACGGTATACGACTCATTGCAAATGGCCGGACCGGCCTGTTGACCTTCCCTCGTAAGGTGGAAATCGCTGGATCTGTGGTATGAACCGGGAACGGATTTTTTCACATGAGAAACACAGCTCAAAGTAATAGATAGTAAAAGTGTTGCACACGTCAGATCCTGCAATGGAGAGAAGTGCGGAGCAATAAACTCGCCTAGTCTCATCCCGGAACTGGAACATGGTAATCACTTTCTGGGCCACACCGCATGCATAGTCATGAGGGGGAAGAAGATGTTACTGTTTCTACTTGAGCTCGGGAGGTTTACTTTATAGGATCTATTTGGAACCTATTAATGATAAGGTGTATGAAATTTTTCACTGACATCGATGGAAGCAAGCCGCCAATATCGAAATCACCACTTTAAAGGCGCTAGCCAAAGGTCATCCGCAGTAACAGAACACCCACCTTCCAATATTCCAGAAGCGTGAAAATCTCACATTCACGCTGACTTCTGTTTCGATTCCAGTGTTACGGATTCTAGGCGAGCCTTTCATTTCGGACTTGACGAGTACTTCCCTGTGGGAGGGCAATAAACTACCACCACTACAATGTCCGACAATTGAAGACGCATGGAACCTTGGTTGTTCCATGGTGGATGACTGTACATGCCTGCCGGAGAAACGAGAGTTGATGGTCACTGTCGGGAGATTCTCATAAGTCCATGGTTCAATGAATTCAATAAGCAGCTGCCAGTGAACTTTCCGTTTATTGCCCTTTACCAAGATGAGAAGGCGAAAGTAAAGGCAGAAGTGACAAGCATGGTAACGTCAGAGATCATCATGAATTTCATGGGCTCAGTGAGTTCCGAAATAATTGTGGAGGATGCTTTCTGTACAGCGCAGGCCACGAAACTTGCAGGGTGTTACAGCTGTGCTAAAGGTACATTCACTGAGATTACCTGCTATTCTTCACGGAACAATGTCCAGGGTGAAGTTCTTCGTGGCGAAACTGGCTATCACCTCAGTGTTGCGATTTAGCACGACGCAAGCTCAAGCCTTTTATCACTGCTCGATATTCTGTGGCACAAAGGCGTATTCTTTCAAAGTAGGCGGTATACTCAAATTCACGGCATCATTCCAAGGAGTGTTTGAACAGTGGATTGAAGTCCCTTACCAATGCCGAATTCGTGTGGCCAGGCTTGTTTCACATCGATTCGATATTTATCCAATGGTACAAGGCGCTAATTTTGACGGTAGTGGGATTGGTTGCGGCTACAGCCGTCACCTATCTCTTTATTTCTACTTTTGGCATCAGTGTTTGCGACTATACTTCTGCTAGGGCCAGAACTACTTCTCAAGGTGCTGTTTTACCTTGCACGAAAACCCTGCACTGCTATCAACAATAAATAGCACTAGACAACAACCCTCGTAGGAAAGTAGCTATATCAATTCCAGCAGTAGCTGTAAATAATCAAAACAATCTAAAATAATCTACAACATAGTAATAGCGAACAGATATGTGACCAATATCGAGATCATCACTGTTCCAGATTAGCATGGCTGAGGGGAACGCCTACCTCGCTGCTTCAATTTCATCTCATCCTCACACAAGGAAGCCGTTTCGGCTGACGATTTAGAAAAGGACATGAAGACAACGTTGCAGAGATAGAACAGCATATCAAGATGGCTCGGGACGTGGATGATCAGTTTACCCATCACCTTCTCTCCACAACTGGCCAACATTTCATAGCAGGAGAACTCCTGATATACATCAGTCCATGTTGAGAACGGCCACTTTTGCGGAAGAAAAAATCCTCAGCTTCTCTCAGCGGTTCATGTTGTTCGATTCAATATTCCGCATGTCGGCGTACACCGGAAAGGTCACGGAAAAACGGGTAAATGAGTGGGGCAAGGATAAGACGCACGACGTGAAACAACATAAAGCTGAGGTGGAGTATCAGCTGACAATGCTTGATCGACATATATCCGATATTGAAGAGGAGTTCACTCGAGCAGAGCAAAGGATACTCAACGAAAAGGTGGAAAAGCGGTCTCGTCAATGCGTTCAATAAAGCTGTCCAGAAGATGGAGAAACCCCTCCTCGATGCAATAAGTCAGCTAACCAATCGAGACGAGCAGTTACAAAGCGGCATAGTGAGTGCGGAAAAGAGGCGATACAGCAGCGAAGATTAGCCAGGACCGGGTTATTGCAAGATCCAGGTTCTCTCGCACGAAGAATACATGCAAACATTAATCGACGAAAACAGAGAGCCAAGATGACTAAGAAAAGGGGGAAGAAAGAATAGCAAGGCAGACGACAAGGAAGAGGAACTCGAACGAGAAGGAGAAGATAATCGAAACAAACAACAAGAAGAAGAACGAAGTCAGCGAGAAGACGATCGACGATGAAAAGAAGAAGAAAACAGACTTAGACAAGAAAAGAGAACGACGCTGTTGAGAAGAGGAAGAACGTCGAAGAAAAGAAGAAGAAAGACGCAGACAACAAGAAGAACGCCGTCGATGCACCAGAGAGCTAGAAATCAAATTGGAGGAGCTGTATAGGGGACGTTATCTGCTCCGAAAACTGGTGATGGCGAAGAAAAGGACGTCACATGCTCCTTTTGCGGACGCTTTGGTAGACACTTTTGGGACTCATGTGCGGACATCGTTAGAGGCGACGAGCGACTCAATTCATCTTGAGAAGAAAGATGTGCAGACACTGTCTGGGTCCCCACGAGTCCGAGTATTGCAGATCAACGCAGAAAAGCTGCTGGTACTGTGATATGGTAAAAACACGTCTCTCAGATTCCTCGTCGAGCACGACGGACATCACAGGGCGCTGTGCAAATTTCCCGACTCAAAAGATCGAATCTCGTCAGGAATCAGGACCGTAAGAAACCAATCACACGAAGCTAGACACGGTCAATAATCAATGCCGCCCGGTGTGTAGTTATGCGCTACCTTGTATATCCTTCTAAGCGCTAACTTTGTGTGTCGGTTTGTATGTCTGTATGTGTATGTATGTATGTGTTCATGTTTGTATGTTTGGGTGTCCGTCCGCAAAATGAAGTGAGTGAGAAGGAAGCTCATGGGATAAACAAAGCGCTAACGAATCGGGTAGCTTACAGTGTTTGAGATATCAATGTTTTGTAGCAGGATAGTTGTGATAATACTCTTAGAGCTATATAAACACCTTCTTAGCAGACTTCCGTTCATTCCACCTGGTGCTGCAGTGGCAGCTGGAGGGCAGTGGAGAGAGGAAGGGAGGATGAGGAGGGAAGCGAAAAATCTACCGTCATATCATGATTGTGTCCCTTCTACTGTATGAAACACCATTGTGTTGCATACGCGTCACTTCCAGGTGTTGGTGTCACAGGAGGAAGGGACCATAGCGGAGGATAGAAAGCTTGCGCATTAAAGGAAGGTCCCGGCGGTTGACGGGGGACTAATCTGGTATATATATATTCGGTTAGAAAAACTTATTTATCAGCATTATAAATGATTGCTCTAGAATTTGTTAGCATCAGTACGTTCTTAGAATACTCTCAGAGTATGTTTTTTTCGATTGCCAGCTGCCGCTAGGAAGACGACTCTTAGTCACAGCTGCAGATGGAGACTGTCAGCACGGTATATGAGCCTCCCAAGATGGCACAAGGGTCTCTGGCTTCTGGCTCTGTTCGTCTCCTCAACGACCGCAACACTCGTCCATAGGTTTTCATTCCCTGAGCAAAGCTCTTCGGCCACGTTACAGTAGTGTTCCGTGCATTCCTTCTAGCAAAGAGCAGTTTCATAATACTCTCATATGATAAGTGATTACAGTGAGACAGCTTCATATCGGTACAGATTGAAGCAAAGGATTACCACGAAGTCGAGTTTAGTTCACTGTGGAAGTAGTATGGATGCTGAATATTTCGCCATTGGTAAAAACCAAAAAAGGAGATTCGCCAGAAACAAGCAAAATGGGACCTCCAAATTAAGGGTCGTTTGCACGTTGTAACCCAATGGCCACACCTGTCAACAACTACCACGCATTGATTGACACGTTTTTCACAGAAAAGCAAGACAGTGAAGGCCGATTGTTATGAAATACCTTTTAAAAATGACAATGACTGAGCTGCTACTGAGCGGAGCACATACGGAGGCGGAGCTCAGAAAGAATTTGCAGCCACAGCTACACTAGTGCATCTTTAGCCACGATAAGGCCACTTCCTCCGGTACCTAGCTGCTGCCTACACTGATGCATGTACTTATATGCTACGCACACTTTGTGGTCATAAATTGCAAGTTGCTTAAATGGAACCACCCATGCAGAAGTTGTGTGAGCGATTCCATCCAGTAAATTTCTTTCCTTTCTTCCTTACCGTCAACCCAATTCACACCCTGTACTTTCGTGGCAGGGCACGCGATGAAGTGATCTTGACACCTTGACTTGAAGCAGAAACGAGATCTTCGCGCGCGCTTCCGAATATATCTTACTTGCTATCCAAACAGCCCATATACCGCAGGTGTGAGGCCAGTAGTGACGTCTCTCTACGCTCTGCGCAAATAGAAGCCACACGCCTTTTTCTCAAGGAGATTCCTCCACAAGCTCCACATTTTTTTGTGGTAGTGCAATGGTGCAAGAGATCCACTGAAGTGCCCTGAGAGAATTCAATGTTTGTCCTCACTTTGCAACACTCACCCAACTGGTAAATGTTCTCAACTTGAATCGATGCCGAGGCGAGATCATTTCAGCGCAATAAGCCCATCCGACGGCCATTGTTCCTCAAACAGAAGAGTTTCACTCTCAATTTAATCGAATTATATTGATATCAGTCCGGCTGACGTACACTTCAAAGCATCTTCATCTGGAACACTTCGTTAGCATTCCACAAGCGCCAGCAAGAATATCTGGCTTCCAATATCCTACCTTTTATACCACACAATCCCTACTATATATAATGCGCTAATGTAAGTCTGTCTGTCTGTCTGTCTGTCTATCTGTCTATCTGTCACGAAATTCCGTATTAAGCGGACAACAACCTACTGGGTCCAGCTCAAGCTTGGGATGGGTGTACCATATCTCGAGAAGTAAAAAACATACACTACCTAAGCGGGGCCTCGCCCATAGTGGGCGTGGCGTGCGTCGAAATGAGTGGTACTGAGGACCATGGTTTCAAATTCAGTGCCAAAACAGCCTCGAGACTGGGGACAAAAGTGGGTATAGGTGTGCGTTGGTAAACCAGACTGAATCGAGGACACCCACCCTCGGTGGGCGGGGCGTTCTCTAAAAAAGCGGTGCTCAGTGAAAATATTCATAACTCGGTTAAGAAGAAGGCTACAGACCAGAAACGAAATTAGTGCAGGAAAGCAATGCCTAAGGTATTTCCAGCACGCATCATATGAACGGAGCCCACAATGAGCGGAGCCTATCGTGAAGCGGACAGCGTTTTCTACAAGAGCTCATAAATCGGCTCAGAGATGACTTAGAGACTGGAAAATAGAGGATAGAGGCCAGGAGGGGAGGGGAAGCTGAATGTCCGGGATGGGCGTGGCTTACATCAAAGTGGGCGGAGTTTGCAATTAGGCTTATAACTCGGTTCCTAGAAGTCCCGGAGTCCGGGAAAAAAGCGTTTAATGGTTGGCAGAGGGAAAGGGGTCAACCGTTGTTGGCGGGCGGAGCACGCACCAAAGTGGGCGGGGTTTGCCACGGTACCTCATAACTCGGTTCCAATAGGTTCCGGGGATAGGAAAAAAGTAGAAAAGGTTGGGGAAGAGATGATAGTCAACTGATATCAGTGGGCGGCCCATGCACCAAAGTGGGCGGGGTTTTCCACGAAAACTCATGTCTCATAACGTCTTCTACAAGACCTCATACTTCGGCTCCGAGATGACTTAGAAACCTGAAAAATATGTGAAGAGGTGGGAGGAGGAGTAGAGGTTGAATGTGAACACCGGGCATGGCATAACCCGAAGTGGCGGAGTTTGCCACCACTCTCATAACTCGGTTCCTAGAAGCCCCAGCGCCCGGAAATAAAGTGGATAAGGGTTGCCGGAGGGAAAGGGGTTAAATGCTATTGGTGGGCTAAGAATGCACCAAAGTGGGCAGGGTTGGACTCAGGAATTCATGACTCATAATGTTTTCTACAGAACCTCATAATTCGGTCCCGAGATGAGTTAGAAACCTAGAAACCTTCTCAGAAGTGAAAAGTATACCCCGCCCTGAATAAAACCCTCTGCGAAACCATTGTCCCTAGGAATCTCACTCAGGAGCTCTGCAGTAATAGTGAGAGAATCACAGACACTATTTTTCAGGCTTACCACCTTCCGAAAAAACCCTTTCTCGAAAGAAAGACCCTCCAAAACCGCCGTCCCTTGGAATCTTACTCAGCAGTTCTGCAGTAAATCAGAGGCAACATTGCCCACAGACAGAATTTCTCAACTAGTAAATCTTCTCTAAAATTGAAAAATACACCATGCCCCGGAAAAAGATCCTCTCCAAAACCGCCGTCACTTGAAATTGTTGTTTTCGTTCGCACCTGGAGATTGGGTGCTGTCTTTTGATCGATTCTGTCTGAAACACGTAGGTCAATGCAGTGTAGGAAATAGAAAATATAGTTCGACTAGAAAAGAATAGTGATCATCCTGTTTGAACCCCGTGTGATGCACGCGAATGCGTGCGCAGCCAAACTGGTACTAATATATGTGTGTAGTAGTTTATCCCACCAGTAACATGAACCTTTCGTCTCTGCGTGTGCTTTACTCTTCCGCTCTTATAGGGTCAATCCACCGTGGAGAGGATGCGTAGGCACAATGAAATTCTTGAATAGCAGAACACATACGACAAAGGTGAGGTTCCAGTTGCTGACGGGCAAAATTGATAGCACATATACAGGGGTGGCCGAAAAATATAGACAGTTCACTCACGACGAACATCTGCCAGCTATAATTCGCAGTTTGCTATGGTTGATGAAAGTCTACCGGCAAAACACTCCTTGAATGACCCTTCAGTTGCAAATGCAAGCCTGTCCTCTGCTCTCATCATCTTCGGAATATGGCGTCATCTGCAACCGCCTTCAATCCAACTGAAGTCTTCCGTAATTGCTACAGCCTGAAGCACCACAATTCCAATGTCTGATGGATAGTTTCCCAGGACACAAGCTCTAAACTACGCAAGACCCCTTTTCGGCCATTTCCGCATAACGTATCACGGCGGTTACGGTTTACCGATCTATTGAAGACCACGTTTCAGCTGAACAGTGCACTGTTTCACGGTAAACTATCTGTCATTGGTGAAGAAGGCTGCTGTATGCTTGTTAGAAGACAACGAATGCTCTCTTGAATTTTCAGTTGGAAGAGTGCAATTTGAAACTAGGAAAGTGTGATTAATGCCGTTTCAATCAAAGGGTGAGAGAGAGGTCCGCGTCCATATCAGCATCCTCGTTTCGGCAGAGTAAAGCTACCATTAACGGTTCTTAGTCAAGGGGCCCGCACTGCGCTGATGTAACAGCATCATCATCTTTAGCCGCTTACCACTATCTGTCCACCTTTCCTTTGAGCACTATCGAACAATACGATCGCAGAGAATTTAGTAGATTCTAACTTCAATCCATGACGCCTTCATCCGCCTTCGTAATGCTTTACAATATCGTCGTTAGAGGCGCTCCAAAGTATCGAATAGTCTCCTTATGAATCCCCTCATGGCCATCGTTAATCGATCACTGTACCGCTCAGCAGCCCAAAAACTTGTTCTCTCCACGTTCAAGCCGAAGTCTGCACCGGTCGAGGTTCTTTACTGTCTACTATCAGAGCCATGCCGCCAGCGTAGAGAATGTTTTTTCTTGGATTCTTTTATGAACGCCCTTCACCATGAAATCCAGTGTCAGAAGAAGAAACTCATGCAGAAAAAAAGTAGCCCTGACCTTCATACAACTACAGGTAGGCCGAAAGTATAGGACGCGGCTTTGGCAGCTTGCTGCACAAATCGGTATTTTTAAAAAGTTTCAGATTCTATTCGAAAGCTTTTGAAACTATGTAAAAAAGCACCAGTCGTTGTTTGGTCTCAAAGTTTATCTAACTCTCGCCATAAAGATTTTGTTTGCATCGAGCCCATTTGCCAAATGCACCCCAAATGACGTCTTTAAAAATTGGCAGACTTCGGAAAGCAACTCGGATTATTCCTCTTCAACAATAATAAAAATGTTCTGTGCTTCTAAAAGGTTTGATCCAAGTCTGTGGGATTGCAAAAAGTGAAAATTGAAGAACTGTGCACTGGCACCTGCATGTGTTGCATTCGCTACGAGAGGATAGCTCATCCAACGATGAAACACCGGCACATCGCTTTTGATCTCAGATCTGCCGCTCACTCCTTCCAAAAAGAGCTTGAAGAGGCTCCATCATTATTTGAAGGGTGACCGAACAGCGTTTTCTAGTGCTGTTTTCATTGGAGCAAACCCGAATCGGTTCGACGATAAAATGCATAAAAGTTTCTGCACGAGCTCAGGTGCGTCCGTCATCTTCCCTCCGATGGTTAAGAGAAAATTTCGGAGGAAAACTTTTTTCAACCACCAAATTTCAGGGTAGTGATTGCCAGAAGTAAGAGCGATCCCGAGATAACGCCTTGGTTCACCAATAAAACTTTCTGAACCTTGAAGGGTGTGGTGGTTTTGAGGGGTAACATCCAAAATGTGCTAGCTCCCCATTGAAAGTTCATCTTCCACAATGTGGATTAAGCGCAGGGCGCAAAGACCTTAATGAGGTACGGGTATTTTGTCCTGGGGTCAAGGCACTTTGCTCAAATGATAGTTTGCTCTTCAATGAAGCTGGCTCCCTAAATAGCGTTCAATCGATCAAAGCCATCCCCTGGTGCTCAACGCCTCCGGCGGCCATTGGAGCTAGATATTAGTGACTTCTTCTTCTCAGACAGCTTAACCCGATGGAACTAACTCTATAAAAGGATGTTGTAAGACAAGCGAACTTTCTCAATACTCTCCAGCTCGTGGGTGCTCTGAATTTAGCGGCTTCGAGAAGAAGGTGGACGGCATCGCCGTTGGCTACCTGCGGCGCACTGCTGATTTTGTCGTTGACCCAGAAGGCCTCTCCCAAAGCAGAGTCGTCAAATAATATAAGCCTCCTTCTGCAAACAAATGATAAAGTGCTTAGCCTATGTTGTGTGAAGTCGGTTTCCTGGATCGGTCTCTTTCTTGGTTTTTTACACACAAAAAACATAGCGTCCTAACTTTCGGCCACCCTGTGTAAAAGACCTTCCTACACAAGTTGAAGAAGTTACCCCTTGACCTTCACGCCCAACTGCAAAAGTGAGGCTCCTTCGTATCATATCGCCTCATCAGGGATAGTAAGATTGTTGCGTTTCCTTCCAAACGCACGCTTCCAGGCAAGTTTCAATTGTGCCTCGCACAGAAATCCCAATTTCTTACGACCGGCCGTCGCCTTTCCCGAAAGGTACAAGTAACACCCCCTCCGCCTGTATAGCCAGTTGTGTCCTTTGACGTATTTAATGCCATTCATGCAATGCATAGCCGTCACCGACATGGAGAAAAGTGGTAACAGCGATCTTCTCGGCTTTGATCTGCGCTAATAGGAGGAACGCAGGCAAAATGAAATTGTACCTCCAATAGGAAGTAATTTTCGAACTTTTGCTGAACCTCGGGCATAGATAGTAGCGCCAAGTCAGCATTTCTAATTCACAGAAACCTACCGATGACCCCCAAACCTTCCCTTTTCCCATAAACTGAGCAACGGCAACCTGCAGCAATTACGTTCAGATACTGTCTTATCTTGAAAAGTTATAGCCCCTCCTTGAGATGCAGTTCTCAGTTTCATATGGTACGAAAATTTGAAAACTACGAATTGCTTTTTTTCTAGAAAGTTTTTCAACTGTACACGTTCAGCTTTTTCAGAAAACCGTCGTTCCGGCTTTTGTGCACACGCCAGTTTTCATCATTCAAACGTTGACAACGTACTTCATTATTTACTTTTTGCAGATCTCGTTTTGCTTTCGAAAAAGAACTGAACATTTTTCCAAAAACCAAACAAATTTCCGACAAATAGTCCCACTGATCCTTTTTTCAGGGGCTTCTGCTCAAATTTCTGGGAACGCTCAAGCTTTCGTTGTTCGAAGGTTCATACCTTTTTTCATTATTGTATGCAGATTTATCAGAAAGTAGATACCGACGCTTTCAAAACATTCAAATTCCTCTGAGACCACTCCCAGAAAGTTGTCCCGTTGTTCCGTTGTTTCCCTCTATTGCTTTCTAGGCCCTTCTCCGAGAGTGTGAGTTTTCATCATTCAAAAGCCCATAATATCTGTTCAAAATCGATATATTGAGTAGCGGTAGAAGTAAATGAAATCAACTAGATAAGTACTTCATGACATATGCTAGATTATTTCAATAGGAAAACCTTTCTCCTGCCAGAGTTTTCTCTAGGCCTCTAAGGGTTAATATCCTACTTCCCTTTCCTCCACTTGAGCTTGCTCTGAAAGCATGGGACTTTCTCTTAAAGAATTTTTCGTTTCTGCTAAGTGATTGACGTATTCGTAGGAAATAGGAACGAGGGAATCTCCCTATGATATGCTCCACTCATCGTGAAACGGTCTTGTATTATTAATGCTTTTGAGTGAAGATAGTATGTTGATTTCAGAGATTCTTGCTGAAACTCATGTAAAGTTTATGGGATGAAACGCTAATGCTGTTGTTTTGATTGATATCGTGGATTATTACTAGTGTACGCCACCCATATTGGTAGTATTGGATCATTATTGTGTAAATGCGTTATTTTCTATCAACTCACCTGCTAAGGTAAGACCAAGAAGAAAGCGAAAGAAATAGAAGGCAGCAACACTATTGAAAACGGCTGAAAATTGGCTCACCTGATACAACGACACGGAAATTCGAAGAGCATGCTACTAGCTTGACTCACCCGATAGCACTAGAAAAGGTATACCAAAACATAGTGATATTAACAGCATTAGACGCCTTCCGAACTTGTCAGCTACGAAGCCAACGAAACAGTTACCTATCAGTGCTCCTAGAAACTGCGCTTCTGCCACTGAAAAACTGAAAAGGCAACTGTTCGATTTGTTCCCCCTTTTCAACTCGACGCTAGACTCAATCACTTTGTCGCAAAATAGTCGTACTCAATGCGGTAGTGGGGGTTTCAAAGCAAACAAATTTCAACAGCAACAAAGCAAGGAAGTATGCTCTTGCTACCATTTATGATCGTGTATTTTGAGATGAGGCGCTTCCATGAATCCAAAACATCGCACTGGTGACGAGCAGAGGTCCGAGGTGTCCTCCACTCGTGATCACACTGCGGTTATGATTCTACGCAAATGAATTGTTGGTGTGCTCTTTTAGTATTGATCCAATTGCCCTTCTTATTCAAGACTGACTGGACAGAGTAACTTTCAGAGAACCCGATCGATAAATGATGCCTATTGCAGAATCGATAGGGCGCCCATGCATCTCAGCTTTTAATTCATTTCTTTTGTATCGGTAATATTTTAGCATTTTCGTGCTTGTAAACTCTTCTCTAAATGTGCACGCTAACAATACACTGCAAGAAAGTGTGCTCGATAGCAACCGAAGCGACCAAACGACGGGAAGATATTTCTCGCGGGGTCGCAAAATCAGTCCTCCTACGTGTAGGTATATCAATCTGATAAACAGCCTATTGCTCTTAATACTTGTCAAAAAACTGTAATGGAGGCTGCTAGTCGGCTTACAGTGTAATATATTAGATTGGCGGAAAAGTTTCACACTTTTTGAATTTTGCATATCCCCTCCCAGTTTGGCGGGATCTGAACGGCAGCGTTAGCAACAACAGGCAAGGTGATACTGCTTCTATCAGTACCACTTAGCTGGTTTTTACTTCCCCTTTTTCAGGGAGAATAATTTTGTCGCAGATCCAGCACCTGCGTCATGTCACACTTTTCTCTACCATTCCGGCTCTAACATGAATGCTGCCGAGATCAAAATGAAGGATGTGTACAAGGACCATGCTCTCAGTTACAGGACCATTGTCCGATGGTACAATTGTTTCAAGGTGGGAGACTACAGTCTTGAAGACGAGGAGAGGACCGGACGCACATCTGAACTCAACTCGAGTGAACTGCGGCGTGATCTATTCCAATCTACGAGGGAAATGGCGAGCACACTCGTACTTCACGGTTCCTATCGAATCCGGGCTGGAGAAAGTTGGAATGCAGAAAAGGCTGGAACGATATGTTCCACACCACCTCAAACCCGTCGATCGCGATCGTCATGTGGACGCCTGATTGACTATGCTCAATTTGTACAAGGGAAATAGATGGCCGGAACATCTCATCACTGGTGATGAAAAGTGGATCTACTACAACAATTTCCACAGGGAAGTACAGTGGCTCGGTTTAGGAGAAATACTGAAAGAGGTTCTCAAAGATGTTTATCCGAAGAAGGTTATGCTATCAATCTGGTGGGATGTACATGGCCCAGTACTTTGGCAAGTGCTGGATGATGGAGCTACTGTCACTGTAAATCTCTACATGCAGAGCTCCGAGATTTGAAGCGAATCGTCCATCAGGGCAGAAAAGTTCAAAAACTCTTCTTCCAGCATGACAATGAACTGCACGCTGCAAGAGATGTGAAGTCGGAGCTCGTGCAGTACGGGTGGACCGTACTCCCTCATCCCCCGTATAGCCCAGACATCGCTCCTTCCGAATATTGGTTGTTCTCCCATCTAACTCGTTACTTAGACGGGAAAAGCTTTAGAACTCGCGCTCAAGTCAAGACCGAGTTGACGTCGTGTTTTGCTTCGCACCAGTCTACATTTTGGAGGATGGTATCTATAAGCTGCCAGAACGTTGGAGAAGTAGTCGACAACGATGGTGGATATATTTAATCTTGTGTGATTCTGTACATTAATAGAGCTTGTTAATAAAAAATGTGACAAAACTTTCCCGCCAACCTAATAATAAAACCTCAACCTCAAATCTCAACGGAGCAAAAGAGTGGTTGTTCTCAAAGGCACCGAAGATTGTATGTTCACTAGTTGCTATATTTCATGTGATGAAACCGATGAGAGAACACTGAACTATCAGACTAAATACGTTAAATACACGTCAAACATTTTTGTTGTTCAAATTCAAAAACTGGGGGTAGCACTGTTATTGAAATTATTCCCAACCAAGATTCCGTTGTTTTTTTTTCGATTGTAGCCTTCACGCAGGGGTNAGATATGTCATCTTGAAGATATGTCTTGAAAGTCATGCTATAATTTTTTGAATAACCCAATGGTACAAAGTTTGAGATGGATAAATTGACCTAGTTTATCAACAACCCGATGGAAATGGATGAAACTGTGCAAGCATAATGCTAAAAGACTCACAGTCGTGGACGTAAATGTGGGCCTCATATATCTTGTGGATGGCTTCAATTTGGAGCCAAAAAGGGCGGTCGCGCAGAACGAGTTGTTCAGTGGGAAGGGACAAGAGAGGGTGCAATGAGCAAGAAGTTACTGTCAAATGTAGTAGTGCTCTTGATTACAGCAAGGATCAGAGGCACACTAGGGTGAACTCCCGCGAGGTAGATTCACCGGGAAACTGGAAGAAGGAAGATTTGTAACGAGTGTGAGCCAGGAGTTTGATATTTATACTTATATTATTACTCACACCATTGTTTTGTGCGCAAAAGGAGCAACGGCATGGACTGCATCCCCTGCTGCCCTCAGAAGAGTAGGTGGCGATTAACCGCAATAGCGTGTGATTGCTAAGCTTTGTAACAGGCAAAAATGGATCCACGTCCAAGCTGCAGTAGCAAAACCATTTATCAGGATTGTAAGGCACGTAATCCCAGCCTGAGCAGTAGCACAGTGACAGCACAGTGTAGGGATGGTCCCTCTGACCGACAAATAATATCTTATGTTCCTTCGAAACCCGCGCTTGGCGGGAACCTTTGCTGGCTGCCGGGACATTGGCGATCGACCACCGATTTAGTTGATCGCGTGTTCTTCTATCTTATCACGAGCCACAAGAATATTCCAATAAAGGATACCTAAGGAAAGAACATGCACAGGGATGTGAGTAATGTTTTAGTCCAAATTTTCGATATTTACAGGCTGATAAGTTTGATTGATCCCTCAATGTAGAAGTGGAAATGGAAACCAAACAGAGGTAAGCAAAGAGGAAGTAAAGTTAAACAAAGTCGTAATAGAAGACATTTCAGCAAGAATTAGCTGTTTCCTTCATGTTTTCACGGCCGCATCGATTCGTGGCAAGGATCCTTCTGTTTTATAAACCGCTAACCTGGTATGTCTGCTTGTATGTATGTATGTCATCCCTAGCCCCGTTACCTCAAAGTGGTGGAATGGTGTAAACTCACTCGATGAAAAGATCACTCGTTGTCGCCGGAGCAAGGACGTGTCGAGTGAGAGTAAAAACGGGCCCCTCCTGAACAGGTCCACTTCCGGCCGTGGATTACCGCCAGTTTTGGCTAAGCGTTGGGGGATGTCTAGGCCATCAGCATCTATGAGTGAAGTCGAAGAAAATGTGCCCTCAGTCCCGTGCAGCTAACGTCCTTGGCAGAGAGGACAACGGCAGCGAGGGAGAAATCTCACGGAAAGCGATCTGTCCAATTGTTTCCTAAATATAGCTGCAATCAACATTCGAGGACTTATCATTGATGCGAGAATAGACCAATTGATATCATATTTAGACAGATGTGTACTAGACGCAACGTGTGTACAGGAAACACTGAGGCATCAAGCAGGAACGTGGAATTGGCATACAGACCATGAAATCGTCTCAGGAGCAGGATCGAACAGCGGAAGAATCTGTGGGGTTGGCTTTGTTGTAGCCCTAAATCTGAGATCGAGGTTATCCATTATGAAGTGCTTTCTAAGAGAATTGCGGTGTTTGTTCTTGAACTAGGCAAAAATACGGCGATGAAGATAATATAGCACATGCACCCACTGAAGCGATGATGATGCTGTAGAAGAATTCTATGATATGCTGGGAAGGGACAGAAGCAATTTGTCAAAAGGAACTCACATCGTGCGCGCTGATGGTTTCAATGCTCACCTATGCTGAGGAGATTCTGGAGAAAACTTTGCTGGACCATTCGGAATCACATGAAGGAATAATCGTGGAGAATCTTTGGCCCAATTCTGTGAACGATCTCGATTTGCTGTGGCAAATTCGTACTTTAAAAACGCAAAGGATATCGATGGACATACCACACCCCGAATAGGCAGATGTACTATGTAATCGACTTCTTCCTGACCAATTGCCTGCGTCTTTTTCATGACGTCACGGTCATCGGAGAGTCGCATTTAACATTGATTTGGACCACCGTCTAGTTAGAGCAACATTAGCAGTAAGAACCAAAGCAGAACGCAGACGACTGATCTCGTACTATTTGCGAGGATTTCTATATATACTATCTGAATAAAGATTGAAAACACTCGCTCCTACTGTCGACTTCTCTGCGGAACATGGAAATGTGCTTGTCAAATACGAAAAAGTTGTCTCCGCCATTCGAGCAGTTGTCAGAAATGCTTCAGAGCGGGTTCAAAGAAAACCAAGAGACTGTTTAAGTGCTGTTACCTTACGATTGTTGGCCTCGAAAAGAAATGGGAGAAACTAGACCCTGGTGGCCAGACCTGTATTGAACAAGGCTGTACGACACAGAGTTAAGAAGGATTAAAGAGGACGCAGCACGAAGAGCGCGAAAAGCAGCCGAAATGTCGGCAAGCGTCAAGAATACATTTAACAGCACTCGCCTGAAGACAATCACTCCTGGCTATCTAATGAAATCAGACGGCTCTGTTGTGCGAAATCGAAGGATCTTACTCTATATAATTCGCTAAGTATGTCTGTGTGTGTGCTTGCCACGAAATTCGTAACTCGGGTCACAGTAATGATAGCGCCATGGTTCTCACATATGTTATAGGGGGTGGGATGGGAACCCAAGTGGTACGTGATTGGAACTGATAACGACTGATAATAGCTGATAAGAGGGGCTAGAAAGCGAGCATCGGCAATTTCGTTTTGTCGTTCATATTGGTACTAGAGCGTTTATACTTACAAGTGTTATGTAGGGTGGTCCCGAGACAATGGTGATACATGAATGGAAGCAATAGCAATTGATAAGGGCTTATAAGGGGCGTCCAAACGCAAAAGTCGTCGATTCCATTACCCAGCTCGCGTTGAGACCGGAGCAACCATACTTACAAGAGTTATGTGGGATGGGACGGGGACATTGTTGGTGGGTACCAGAAACTGATAACGATTGATAAGGGTCGATAAGGCGCGCCAGAACGCTGATCGTCGATTCCGTTGCCTGGCTCGCGTTGACACTAGAGCAACCATACTTACAAGTGTTATAATTGGTGGGACGGGGACATTGTTGATGGGTGCCAGAAACTGATAACGATTGATAAGGCCCGATAAGGTGCGTCACAGCACAAAAGTCGTCGATTCCGTTACCCAGCTTGCGCTGGTACCAGAGCGTCTCTACTTACAAATTCTATTTGTAGTGGTACGTGCATTGCATCATTGTATGACCAGCTCAATTAGAAGCATTTAAATGCATAAACTCAATCAAATTCTCAACAAATGATAAGTTTCTTTCGTAATGCAAGATCACGAAAACCCAATCTCATTAAACCGCTAATCCTTTCGGGGTTCTGAATAATGGTGAATGTGAATAAATGATAAGCCTTAGCTCCTCACTTAGTAAATAGGCATATTTCATTCTCCTTTTGAAACTGACAGCAAAAGATTCACCGCTAAATTATCCGAATTCAAGAAGAATGCTGGATGTTTACGGTTGTGGGTGCCAGTTCAGCTCCAGACGTTGTCACGCGTATTCTCGAAAGCAAAACTGTGAAAGGTCTGACACATTCAATAGTGAGGTGGCTAATGGAGTACCTCATGCTGATATTCCATGGGTCTATGAGTTTCACTGAAGCCTGCTGATGCGCGCGATAGCGTGCGGAGCAAAACTGGTATGGAAGAGGAGATACAAAGCTTTTTCCAGGGTTTGTTCTCTAGAGAAGTACAAGTGCAACCGTATACGATGTTGTTCGAAAAAGAAGATGATGTATCCGATAAGGAGGAATGCCTAGTTTAGAATCGGAAGTGGCAACAAAAGGAGGAAAAACACACAGAAAAGATCATGTTTGAAGAGCACTTAAAATACCTATAAGAATATATTACGCAACTATTAGCAGACATATTTGCGGGAATACTTGCATCATGAACGTTTCCGAAAGATTGGCTAGGCTCCAATACATTTTTGATACATAAAAAGACACAACATGATTTTTTGGCTAATCATCGCCCGGTAGCGCTTCTTTCGGTGATGCTCAAAAGCTTTTTACGCATTATCCTGAATCGCATCCTTCGAGTCCTCAATATGAATACATACCGAAAGCAAGCCGGCTCCCGTGAAGGATCCCTACTATATATAAAACGCTATGTCTGTCTGTACGTGTGTGTGTGTGTCACGAATTCATAGCACGCGTCGCAGCAGTCGTTAGGAGCTGATTTTTT
>MU868436.1:11892-31902 GCA_036418205.1 Ostertagia ostertagi | reverse complement strand
ATACGCACACACACATACAGACATACAAACCGACACACAAAGTTGGCGCTTTATAAAATAGAAGGATGGTGCTGCAGTGGCGCTGGAGTAGAGTGGCGGGAAGGGGGTTGTTTGGTATGGGAAGGTGGAAAACCAATCTCCAACAGACCCAGGTGTGATTAGGTTTTAACATGTCATTCTAAGACATAAAGCGTGCTCTGGGAAAGAAGGTCCCGCGGTTGACGGGAGACCAACATGGTCAGTACATAAGCCGTGACCTCAGTCAATGTTTCATCTTTCCGTAAAAGTCCGCAGCCATTTATTCAACGCTGAAGGAGTGAAAACATCAATGAACATGAAAGGCACATGGATTTCGATCGCGCACTATCCTGTCATTTTGAATGAAACTCGTGTGCATAGGTAGGTGAAAACGAATCGGTGCATTTCACGCTGCACTTCTGTTTTCATTTCACACAGCTCATCTATTTCTATATCACACAGCATATCCAGTCCGGCCCGCTCAACTGTAAGCTCCTTGTTAGAAAATGAATATCAAGCTGTACGACATGAGACAAAATGCAGTCTTGATCCACACTTTGTGTGCGACTAAGATAACTATCTCACTACAATTCCAGGCCCTTGCGCTGGCCAACAATCAATTTTGTGTTCCATGTATGATTGGAAATGGAAATAATGGAAATGTGAAAAACGAGGTTCGGAGAAAATATCGTCTTAGCTTAGCCTCATAGAAACATACCTGTCATAAAATCCCTCACACTTGACTCTATATTCCATTGCTGCAGAATAGAAGTAATAACGGTGATTGTCCTGGCAGTTCTCCTGGAAAGACGCAACAATCTCTGCAGCAGGAGGTCATTTCAGCATTCTATTTATTTATTCGAGCGAATCGTGGAAGTAGTGGAACTCCTACATTGGGACAACTGTCCCTTGCAACGCAAATTGCAAATTGACGTTCCTGCTTCGAGTTGTGCCACAATTTTGTTACCGCATTTATTCCCCACCTTTTGAAGTACCAGCGGCATACACAGTGTTGGCGAGAAACACTTGTCAATGAGGCCCACTTAGACGAACTTGCTGCTAGTGTTTTCCTTTTGGGCAGTGATCCTACTATATATGCTTCGCAAGGATGTCTGTGCACGTTTATGTGTGTGCCTCTGTTTGTCACGAAATTCATAGCGCGCTTCACTGCAATAGTGGAGCGCTGCATTTTAAGTATGTTGTAGGGGTAGGACGGGAACATGCTTTGAGGAGACAGAAAGGGATAACGACCGATGAGGGCTAATGATAACGATATGCGTGAGAATGTAGAGGTCACTCAGAACAGGTCTGAGGTATTAATTCACGAGCATTTCATGTTGATATCATTTCACTAGCGTTGTCAGCGTTGTCAATGTGTCAGCCCAAAATACCATTCCACCGCTACACTCAACATCCTCAGAATGTATGGTTGGTGTATAAAGAAATAAGATAATGAACTGGCCATGTCATTTTGTTATCACTAGCAACAAATACTATTTTATAGTTAACACGTTGACGACACGCGCGTTTTGGGTTTTTGCGCCGCGTGGGACCACGGCGATTTTGCAGGCGCCGCCGCCTCACATCAAATCCGTGAATTTTGAGCTTTAAATACTCGGATGCAACAAAATGTTTAGAATGATATTCGATGTGTCAAACTTATCAGAAGGGACAACTGTAAAAAATCGATCGAATTGACGTTTTCTGGCGATGAAAGGCAAGTTTCAGTTGCTTTTGCTGTAGTGAACCTCAAAATTATTTTTGACGCGGTTGCTCCACTAAAAACATATGTCTTGCTATATGTGTGGGTCTGTACTTACTTCTACTGCTCTTTTTTATGACCAAGATTATCAGAATATAAAGAAACTAGGAATGATTGGGAAATTCGTAGGACTTGAAAAGCTTCGCTAAAAAGAGCATATTTAAAGGCAAAGGTCGGGATTAGTTGACCAAACCAACCCTTTCGGTCATGTCTGTACTTGGTTACGCACCCGTAGAGATGTTCCCACGCTCAAAATCTCAAACGGCGCGGTAATAAGGCCCCAGGGCACGTACTATGCGCTATCGCCGCCTGGCCCCGCTACGACCGCCCACCTCGGTGATGGCTGGCATAACGTGTGAAATCAGCTAGGTTGATTGCCGTATCAACCGATAGAACGACTGACATCTCCAGAAAACTTGTTTGTACGTGCCTCTTCCCCAAGCCAGCCTCCTTCACTGCTAGTGGGAAAGAGGGTTTTGTTAACGGCCTTGTCGACGGTTTTTCTCAGTTTTTTCTCCACTGTCGTTCCACTTCGCATCTCTATACTCAGTTTCAATCGCCATAATACCCCTTATTGAGCCCGACTTTTGCCTTTAACCATTCAATTAACCTAGCCGTGTCTAATCGTATTATGGTGTAGTCTATGCAAAAAAAATTAGAAAAGAAGTAGCGCATGCGCGAAAAAAATAAATATTTTGTGTGTGCAGCGCATGCGCTGCACACGGTCCCACACGGTGCTCAAGGTGTGATGCGCATGCGCTGCACAATGTCGTCAACGTGTTAACCATACCAGCATTCGATGCATGGCGGTTCTTTCCAGACACCAATTTAGCTCTACACTCTATCACGTGTACCGAAAGGTGGCCTTCTGCAAAGATGGGGATGAAACGGTCGGCTAACGCATTTTACGGAGCAAACGTTATTCAGCGGTGGAAGCCCCAAAGCTCCGTCGGCTTTCCAGTTTCACCCAAGCCTTCAGTTTCATGCGCGCAGTATCGTGCGGAGCCGAACTAGTGAATTTTACACTTCGACTGCCTGAACTCAATAACTGACTGAAAATAGGATCGTTCAGAAAGCTCTTGTGAATTTGTTGACCAATTTCGGATACATTCTCCTTTATGAACCGCAAAGTGCAACAGTGCTACATACCATTTTGATGGGCTCTGCCGCTCTATAACAAGATATGTACTTCTCATAATGACACTCACTATGACACTTCCTCAAACAAATGTTCCCACCTTTCCAGAGCATCGAATTATTACATATTCTATAAGAGAATTTGAACGATTTCCTGTTCCAAGGTGAAGTAGACCGAACTGCAGCGATGGAATGTCGCAATGTAAATAATGCGTCTGATCACGTATCCATAATAAGAACAGTTGAAATCACTTCGACGCATTCTCCCTGGTGTGCCACGGCCGATCCTGAGCAGGTCTAGTGCTGCGTTGGCGCATGTGTTTGACAACAATGAACAACGGCAGGTTGTGGGTTGTCACTTTGACGTACAACGTAAAGTGTAGGGAAATAAGTCGTGGGTAATAATTTTTGCGCCAACCAAAATTCCAGGACTCGCAGACGCTAAATTTTGTCGAGATTTTGTGCCAGCATAACTTTCCGTGTTCATATAGGGCGGTGTAGGGGGTAAGGGTAATCAGGTTACCCCTCGAATTGTAAAACACGAGACAACAGTCTTTATGATGAGCAATGATGCGTTTTGGAAACATTAGAGAAATTCCAAATGATGTCATGCAAGGAGTGATCGATGTAATTAGGGTTTGTTTCAACGAGCTTATCAAGCTCCGCAGCGATCATAATCAAAGAGCATTGCTCGTCAATCTTTCGTAGGATATTGGCCATCTGAAGCACCTCAGTTTGTAACTACAGGGCGGCCACAAGTTACGGCAACAAGATGAAGTGATTATAAAGCTCGTGACAGTAGCGCTCGAAGTCTTTGGCAGAATGCTTTCTCGACCGTGGCTTTTTTACAATTTTAAGTTGTATGTATAGAGAGCAAGTCTCTTCTCTTGCTATTAATATATAATTGTTGCTGAAAAGTTGACAATGCTTAACTATGGAATCAGTCAATGAATTCGCTGCATATTGGGAAACCTCGCATCATTTTTCTTGAATTTGAATAGCTTGTCTACCTTTTCGTGGACGATGGTGCTCACCGCTCTAATCGTAAGTCACCTATTAAGAGTATTCGATGAAATAGGAAGAGGAGGCACAGAAGAATCACTCAAACTTCAGTGAAGCTCCTTAAATTATACTGGCACCAATCCCTATCCCAATTTCAGTGGGGATGGGACGCCTTCTAGGGAGCTTACAAGCACACGGTGGCTCTCGAGAAATGAACGAATTGTATGAGATGAACCACACACTTCGATGCGTTCTAAGGCGAGGTTAGGGAGCCCGCCAAGCAGTGTTAGGTTTCTGGTAGCACTCATCTATTCGTCATCGCTCACATGAAGAAAACTTATAGAAGCTCAGACTCTTGTGGACCACATAATACGCAGGCTACAAAAAGCTCGAGCGCAAGCGAGCATTTGGAGCCCCTGTTGAATCGTCGTCAATCGTACCCCAACTTTATTTATTTATTTACTATTGCACTCAAGGTGCAATATTAACGTTCCCTCCCTTCAAGTAAAATAACTTTATTCGAAAGAAGAGAACGTTGATAACTGCTTCTTACAAGATCAACCTTCTAGGAAAAAGGAAAATTTACAAAAAGTGTACAGCGACCAAAAAGGAGCAATGCTAACCAACAGCAATTGGGATACGACGTGCTTCCCAGCAGGACGACATCAAAACCGAGCTTAAGATTGTAACCGTGTTTGGGAAAGGTGTGACCAGTATCGGCACAAGAGCACGCAGGAGACAGGAGGAATCGCCTCACGTAGCGAAAAATTGTCTCACCTTTGGAACGTCAATACTCCTGCTTCTACTGCGATAAAAGTGATCATGCAGGAAAAGATTGTACTGAAGTGGCTACACGAAAAGAGAGGGGGAGTGCCATGTGGAGACAAAATCTATGTTTCTACTGTGACTCTACAAAACATTGGGCAGCGCAGTGTAAAGGAGGATCATGCAAAGTGTGACAAACACGGCCATCACATCATGTTTTGCTAATAACTCCCCTCTTCGTTAGAGGAACCTCCTTTCGCAGCCTATGAAGCCAAGAAATTGCTTCAGACCTCAAACGGAAGCACTTCAAAGCGCACAATTCTGAAACGGCAAACCTCGTCCAGGATGAAGACTGAGGTATCAGAGCCACAACAAGCCTCGGATGGTGTGCCAACGCAGCTGCCTTCTCAGCCTTCAGCGGAGCATAGCTGACGTCTACTCCAGGACAAGCACATGTTCTAGGACCAATTCGTTTCTCGCTGGACACTGGAGCTGACCGTTCCTTCATCTGCAGAGAGCTGGCGGATCGGTTACAGTTGCTAGATGTCAGCTGAACTGAGTTTTCAACACATTCGGCTTCAAGCATACATGCGGAATCACACAACTGCAAATGTGGTAAACAATATGTATACCCAAATAAATAAATAAAATATGTGATAAATAAATAATGCTGTATCAATAAGTACACACTATTATATATGAAATACTCTATAAATATTACACAAATACTTATGGGAAATCTCATAGGGTAATAGTCACGAAAATCGAAGCTCTGAAGGATTCAATGCAGAGATCCAGCCTGAAGAGGGCAGACGAATCTCGCTCAACAGCAATAGCTTATCCATAACGCGCATACAAACAGACAGACAACGAAGACGCGTTGCAGTTCTACCCGCTTGAGAAGCAGCTTCTCAACGACCTCCGAATGAAGTTACGACAGTTCCACTCATACGATGAAATTGATAACGGGCACATTGCGTTAACAGACCTCTGTGTCAACACCCTCCGAAAGGTTCTGGGTATATCGTGGTGATCCGAAAGATGAGCTCCTTCTTTCGTGTCACTATCCAACTGCCCTAAGATGCTAACGAAGGTTTGTGTTAGAACAAACAGCGTCGATACATTTATGGGCCATAATGGCTTCTTACACCTCTCACTCTGAAGGAAGCAATTTCTTTAGCAGCTCTCATTATTTGGCTACGATCGGACTCTTCTTTGTTTAACGAACACCAGTAAGACTGGAACAACATCACTGAGGGAGCAAATAGATTCGAAACCTGACTTCCAAAGAAAAAAGCTCACACTGACACGAAAGTGGCTCTTGTTCTTCTCAAAGACGTCAGTTGGCATGGTTTGGCAACCTCCGCATACCTTGTTTCCGAAAAAGGCAGTCATCACACAGCTGGAAATTCCTAAATTCTATCTTCGAAGAGCAATTCACCTGTTCCGAAGTTGCTGGCACATTCATATACACATCCTTTCCTCACCGGGTCTAGGTTGAGCAAGTGTATATTTTCTCCGACTCGGAAGTAGCCCTCAGCTTGGCCAAAGCGCCAACTTTAAAGAAATTGGCAAGGGTTTTTGTGAGAAACAGTGCTGCTAAGATAAGAAGTATTTGTGACGAGTTTTCACTTTTATTCGGGTACGTAAACACAACTAACAATTCGTCGGACTGCGTCACGAGAGAGCTTACAAAAATAGCTGGAAGGACACATATGGTGGAATGGACCAGAGTTCCTGAGACATTCGCCAAGCTGCGAAAGGAACGTCGAATGTTCACCCTTTCGATTGAACAGCCACCATGCTAAGTCACAGCAACTACATGGCCTTCATCAGAGCTTCTGGACTGGTCTAGACACAATCATCTGCCTTTCGCTGAAAGGACCATGGCGCACGTTCTGTTTTCGCAGCTCACTATGATCTCGTATCACCACACGATAACTGAATCGTACTCTATGAGTGGGCATATAAATATCGGTCATAATAAGATTCAAGTATTGTTTATTCTTCCACGTAAATAAAGGATTCCTGTAATCGACCACGACTATATTCAAAACATGGCGACGACGGCACCTGAAAGGAGATGCAGTTTGAAGACACTATAGAACCCAGCTCTCCAAGACAGCATTCAACGATCTGGAAAACAGAATAGGCTCACTCCAAGACACGCGAGTAACATTCATATGTAGCAACATGCTCGGTTCCGCTAACTCACAGAAGGAAATCCAGGGAACTCCACTGAAACTATTAGAACGCTGCCCTTCTTTCCAGGCTAGACTGGTAAGATTATCCGAAAGCGATCTTGATTTCCCCAAACTTCGGTCACGGTACAATGCCCTAGTCCGCTCGAGGATAGACCTTCAGGATGCAACAAACTTTCCATGCTGAATAATTACCTGAAAGGACAAACATCACAATCTATCAAAGGTTTCCCCGTAAGGCCGATGTCAGACTTTGCGAATCGCGCGATTCGCTAGCGTCTGCGGTCGCGTCGCGGCCAGTGAATCACTCAATTGGCTGGTACCGCAACGCGACCGCGGACGCTAGCGAATCGCGCGAATCGCTAGTAGCGAATCGCGCGATTCGCAAAGTCTGACATCGGCCTCACAGACGAAGACTACCGCGTGACCGTTGACATACTATATCGAATCAGAAACCCCTCAGCCTTGCACTACCTGATTTACAGCGAACTTTCAAATCTTGCACAAGGTGATCAGGAACGGAAACGGCTCAAAGGAATTTATCTAAAATTGCTGCGCCTTGTCAGACAATACATCTCCATCACCCCAGAGTCTACGGGCTATACAATAGGCAATACAATAAATACGGGCTCGGAGGCCGACTACACAATAAATTGCCGCGATTCGTTCAATCAATATACAGCGGAACAGTGGGACATATGAGTCACACCCTAACTATCTAACTAACTGATGGATCTCCTCTCGGACGTGGTAAGAGAAGAAGTCACCCTAAGACTGGTCGGTAATTCCATCAACTCTTATTCTCCAAGTAACTACAACCTTCGAACTTTTGAACAACAACATATTAGTCAATCGGGATGACATCAACAAGAGAGCAAAAACTCTGGCCTTCCTAGACGTTCAACACATTCATATTTTACAACAGATGTCGCAGAAAAACACGAACTAAAGCCAAGTCACGGAGAAGGATATTACACTTTACACATTCGGAAACGAGGAGTCGAGAACAGTATCATCAAAGCAGTATAACATCTGCATACTATTACCAAACGACTCATTATACGCCGTGAAAGAACATACAATCTCTTCCAATCCCTACCTCTAACCTTCCCCACAGCCTCCTGTCTCTAGCGAACGAGCTTGTCCGCAACATCTCCGTATCTTCAATACACATAGGCACAAGAGTTCTCGTAGGATTATATCATTTTGGCAGTAGATCCTCTACTCCGATTTCCATTCTTCAACATTGCCGAGTGAATATTTTCTATTGTGCACGAAATTAAAAATTAGGGAAGATAATCTCTGGAAGAGGAATATCAACTCCTTGTTTGATGGGTGATTATTTTCACTGCCATAAACGTGGCAGTTGAAGAAGATAACAATCAATAATTAAACAAGCAGAATCTGGACGAGATATGGAAAGCTTCTGGACCTGTGGATCTCTGGATACACCAAATGAAGCAAGTTTCGAAGACGATAATATATGTTTCAATGTCTTCAAAAATACAACACATTATGGTTAAGCGGAACCTCGCTACTACACAAGACCCTCATTTGGAAGTAGATCTCCAAGTGTTCCAGAAAATTATAACTGCACCCCAGCATGCTTGGTCAAGAGGAAAACCTCAAAAAAGTATGATCTGCGACATTTCGTCACAGCAACGACAGGGAATTATCTTCCTCATCACGCCTAGTTGCCGAATTATCAGAGACAACAAAAATTTGACTGGTTTACAATGGAAGCGCAAAGCGCAAGTCTCAGCACATGTTTATTTCGTGGTCCAGTTTTGATTCCAGATTTGAGCGGAATACTTCCCAGAATTCGCCTCGCACCCATTCTACTGATAGGAGATATAGAAAAAGCATATCACATGATAGGATTAGAAGAAAGCGATCAACCTTTCACAAAGTTCCTGTGGCTCAAGGATATAGACAACCCGCTTTGGAAGGAAACCGCAGACACTCCAATTTCGAGTTCCTTTGGACTGATATGCAGCGCTTTCTTACTGGCTGCTACGAATCACCTCACCTTACTTCGCCTTACAAAAACAGCTATGACACTGCCTCATGGGATTCTACTTCATGTTATGTGGAGAACACTTTAAATTTGCGAATGTTCGGCAATTAGTAACCTCAAATTCTGAAGCCAACACAATTATCGCATCAGAAGAAAATGCGCGAAAATCCTCGGTATTCAGTGGGACGTTGAATCCGACATACTCATTTTTCGACTACCAGCCACTGACGAGAAGTGATCAGCCTAAAACGGAATGTGCTTATACAAGTTGCTTCAATTTTTGACTCTGAATCTTCGCTGCGGTTAACATTGGAGCTGAGATTTTCCTCTGAAGATTATGGAACGAAACCTTCTATGGGAGTGAACGTACCCACTCCCTGTCAACACATTCGGAAATATCCACAGCTCTTGAATCATTATTTTGCTCAAAAATCCTTGAAGAATATATTAATTGAACCCGACATTCCATGCACCACCATCCGCATACTACGCCGTTGCCTACATTCGGACAGTTGTACCGTGCCAATCCCTCGTCTTGAACTCGATCAGCTCTCTCTAAGATCGATGTTAGTGAAACACATCACAAAAGACAAGAAAAATCAATACCATAAAATGTATCTCCGGTCTGATTTCAATGTTAGATTGGATCAAAAGCAGTGCGAGGCTTTCAATTTTCATCTAAATTCGAGTTTTCTGCATCAAGAAAAATGCTCCAGAAGCTATATTACCCCTCAGCGCTTAAATCTGCTGATGTGGAGAAGCAGAGGATTCATCTATTGAAGATCTTCTCGGCAACGAGCTGTGGTGACATCGACCACCCTTCTTGAAGCAAAACGATCAGCATTGGCCTGAAGACGGAAGTGAGGAATCATCCAATCAGGACAAAATACTCGCCAACATGATCAACCTTAATGAAAAACAACCTCACATCGGCAGATTGAAAATACTACCAAATTCAGCAGCTAAAATAATCTACTACCTACAGTAAACGGAAAGTACTCCGTATCCCTTGTCAAACCAAAAATCGCAAAGAAAAGGGAGACAAAGCTTAACATTCTATATTTCATTGGGAAAGAAAACTGATACTTTTCCGACACGCGCAGACAACAAATCCACTATCAAAAGAAGAATCTTCAAGTTTATCTCGAGGAAAATACGCAACTATAGAGATCGAAAGGGAAAACGACGATTTTGAATTTGTTCTTGACACGAACAATCCCATTATTCTCCCACGCCGAAATTTGGATAACATCCTTGTACATACTTCATATACATCAAGAAAACCATCACACTGGGATCGCTCAGACACTTACCACTCTTCGAGAACATGTATGGATTCCTCAAGGAAGAGCCGAAGTGAAGCGAATCATCAACAAATTATGCATGTATTGCACGAGAGAAAAAGCACCACCGTTTCGACTACCACCTTTCCCAGATCAGTCCAGGGAAGAGGGCAACAATCGCATTTAACTGCGCTATCGATTACGCTGGCCCATTTAATGCCACGATCGATCAAGAAGAAGTGGAATTATGGATTGCTCTTTTCACATGCATCAACACACGTGCTATCCACGTCGACGCAGCAAAAAGTCTCAGCGCAAATTGTTTCCTTCAAATTCTTCGAAGATTTATATCAACTCATGGATGCCCCCATTGGACTTTCTCAGACATTACATTGGCTTCCCATAAGTACCAAACGTAATTCTTCCCTTCCTATCAATTACAACAACGCCCTTGTCGACTACTGCCCTCATCACAATATTCACTTCATCATTCCTGCTTTCGCTCCATGACAGGGCGGCACATATGAAAGACTGGTCAAAATCTTCATGAAGTCCCTTCAAAGACAACTATTCAAACACGCAAACTAGACCTCGACGAATTTTCAGTATGGCCAAAGAGTGGGAAGCCATTGACAACACTCGACCACTTACGTGCGTCTACATATAATGACATCGATCGGGTTATTCCCTCCGATCAATAGACTTTCTTAGACCCTTCACACCTTTAGAACCCAACCAACATATGACGTCTTTATGGAGAGGCGAATCTTTTGACTTCAACATCATGCAAGTCCTGTTGCCTTTGACTATCTGCCATTGTAAACATCAGGTTGCTGGAAAAGTCTTTGCGCATTTTCTACTTCATCTTGTAAAATCTTTTAGAATCTTTTGAAACATTCTCTGTTAAATGCATGTGAGCGGTGGTTAATGCTCTCTCCACAGCATTCTGTCGTAGCATTTCGCAGCGTTTGAAGCTTGAAAATCGCCTTTCACTGAAGGTATGTTCGACTGCTCCTGCCTTTATAAGCCCACAAAAGTGCGTCGATTGAAGCGACGCAGTAGGAGGCCTACGTGTTGTGATGGACCTCCAGACTATCTTTCACAACATGCCAATTATTTGGTTGCCGAAGTCCAGATACTTGAGAAAAAACCTCAAATCTGGTCGGCCTGCCACCCTCAGTGACGAGTGTATTCTGAAGTCGATTGGAGGAGTCCTTGGTGCAACGCACGGTAACTGGCGGAGCTTTTCAGTGCTATCAGAGCACAATGGCCGCTCCTCAATATCGCCTCGAAAAGAAGTGAAATTATGGCGAAAGGATATTTTGTGATCTGACTGACCACAGGCTATTGAGACCATAAAATTTTGCATGGACATTTTGATTTGCCGCCGTCTATCGCTTGATCCGCCAACTTTGTTGGTGGTAACAAGAAGTGGGATCCTCAGATAAACCGCACTCGAAAGCACGACTGGCTCGGATGCGTAGAACAAAGAACAAAGCTCTTCATAAGGGTTGCAACGCCGATTCGAGAACAGTAACCTGGGAGGCAACTTTGAAAGCTCATGAGGCTGCAAATGTTTCGCTCACGGAGAGCTGCTGCCAACGAAGTCCACTGCTATTGGTGAACAATAATGTTAGCAAGTGGATTCGGTTCCCGGCATGGTGCCCGGAAAATCTGAGAAACTTTACTTTATGTCGGCAACGCTCGCCCACGAATTACGAAGAAGGTTCAGGAAAAGTCTCCAAGCTCGTTATAGAATGATCTGACCCACTTAGTGTGTACAGCAAACCTGGTAGAGACAGGCTACCATACGCCTCTGTTGCCGTCGAAGGTACTGAAATAGGGGCAGTTCGATGATCCGGACCTACTCGGAGTCAACCTCTTGAGCTTTTCGCCCCAAAGACTCGGGATTCTGCCGGCAACCTGAAGTTGCCTGCTGAAGAGCAATGTTTCGACGATTATGGTGGTGTATGTATTCAACAATTGTTGGCTGCACTAAAGAAGAAAAACAATTTTGAAAAAAAGTTGCCAAATGCGCAAAGACTTTTCCGACAACCTAATACATTCAATAGTGGAACATCTCATTATTTGAGAAGGATAACGCGGAACTCGCTTTTCGCTCATCGTTTGGTACCTATGAGCTGCTGACTCTACTATGGCCAATTTTTCGGACAAAACCTTAATTTTCCCTGAAGGTGCTAATTCAAGGGATATCAAGTACTCCGATTACGAATATGACCTTTCCTCCGATAGGTCTGGTTTGCGCAACTTCGGTCCCCTTTGGCGCAGGGTCAACCCTATCGTTGTTACTCTTGTTACCCCCCCCCTTCATGGGTGATTTGATACGACCCCCCTTGTATGTGACACTTGTGTAGAGACAGTGTTTACCATCAATATTTATTTCTACGTAAGTCATCAAAGATGAAACTTTAGCAAAATCCACGACAGATATTCATCGCTGCTTCCAAACACGAAAAAATGAGATGCATTCAAAGATATCCGTGTACTCCAAAGGGTTACCAAACTAGGAGATGAAATAAACTGAACCAGTGACCGGAATATTGACAACCAGATTAGTCCCCCGTCAACCGCCGGGACCTTCCTTTCCTGCGCAAGCTTTCTATCCTCCGCTATGGTCCCTTCCTCCTGTGACACCAACACCTCCTGGAAGTGACGCGTATGCAACACAATGGTGTTTCATACAGTAGAAGGGACACAATCATGATATGACGGTAGATTTTTCGCTTCCCTTCCTCATCCTCCCTTCCTCTCTCCACTGCCCTCCAGCTGCCACTGCAGCACCATGTGGAATGAACGGAAGTGTGCTAAGCAGGTGTTTATATAGCCCTAAGAGTGTTATCACAACTATCCTGCTACAAAACATTGATATCTCAAATCCTGTAAGCTACCCGATTTGTTAGCGGTTTGTTTATCCCATGAGCTTCCTTCTCACTCACTTCATTTTGCGGACGGACACACATACATACATACATACATACATACATACATACATACATACATACATACATACATACATACATACATACATACATACATACATACATACATACATACATACATACATACATACATACATATACATACATACATACATACATACATACATACATACATACATACATACATACATACATACATACATACATACATACATACATACATACATACATACATACATACATACATACATACATACATACATACATACATACATACATACATACATACATACATACATACATACATACATACATACATACATACATACATACATACATACATACATACATACACACACATACAGACATACAAACCGACACACAAAGTTAGCGCTTTATAAAATAGAAGGATATTACCTGATAAAAACTTATGAGAAGTCAGAAAAATTATCGCTCCAATTGAAATACTGAAATCCTTCACGTTCTTCAATTGCAACACAATTTTTACACCCCTCTTTCTAAGGCTATAACTTCCTTCATATTCGAGCTTCTGCGCCGAAGTGATTTGATTTGGAAAATTCAAATTATTCTCTCTCCAACCATGGGTAAAAATTCTTCGAAAGTTAATTTAATAAAAATTTAGTACGTTGTTACTTTTTTCTGTGCAAAGGCGACTTTTTGACCTTCAAACGATCATAACTTCCTTCAAAGTCATTCATTTGGGAAGCTGAACACGTATAATAAACTACAGGATTCAAGCTTTCTAACGAGCACCCAAGCGTTCCTGAAAGATCAGTAGTTCAAAAATTAGTCCCGTTGTTACTTTTTTGGGGGTTTGCGTTACTATTTTTTTGGAACCGCGACTTTTTTACCTTCAAACGATCATAACTTCCTTCAAAGTCATTCATTTGGGAAGCTGAACACGGTATAATAAACTACAGGATTCAAGCTTTCTAACGAGCACCCAAGCGTTCCTGAAAGATCAGCAGTTCAAAAATTAGTCCCGTTGTTACTTTTTTTTTGAGGGGTATTCTTCAAGCCATTTTCTCGAAAACGCGAGTTTTCTTAGGTTTCACTGCCCGTAACTTCTTGGAAGACCAATTTTATGTCTAACGAGCCCTTGGCCTACATACGGATGCTTTCAACAGGGATTTCGCCGTAAGCCCCGCCCCTGGTTACAAACACACCGACAAACAAACCAAACTACTGCTTTATATATAAGAGGGATTGCGCTAAGCCTTTGTGTGTCTATTTGAAAAAATTAAGTACTATCTAAGGCAACCACCTTCAGAGTCCAGGTCAAGTTTGGGATGGGTAGAGAATGAGTCAGGCTACACGGGGCAGACATGGACCATGGGAAACTCCGCCCACAGTGGGCGGGGCATGCGTCGAATTAGGAGCTGCCGACGGCAGAAGTCTTGAGTTTGGGTATAGGTGCAGTCAAAAGACCGAAAAAAATGGATAAAGGTGTGCACTGAATTGAAAAGTCGAATCTGGGAGACCCGCCCGTTGTGGGCGGAGCGTTCTCTGAAGTAGTGTTTCTCAAAAAGAGAAGCTCATAACTCTGGTATGAGAAGGGCTATTGAGCCGTAGTAAAATCGGTTTGCGAGGAAATGATCTGAGGTGCCTTAAACATGCCTGAAAATTAATGGAAGCCCTCCCTGAGTATGCGGAGCGTGTCCTTAAGTGGGCAGCGTTTATGGCAAACCTGTCATAAGTCGGTTCAGAGAAGCCCCAGAAACCGAGAAAAAAACTCTCAGAGGTTAGAAAAGGAGGAAAGATTGAGGGTCAACGGGGGGATAGGGAGATGCGAAATATGCCTATGTAGGCAGAGTTTGCCACAAAACACGTCTTCCCGAGCCTGCTTGATAAAAGCCGATATTTATGATGGATATTGATTGATACCGCGTGACTCAATTGAATTTTGATTGTTGTAACCCCATCAATCTATAGTGTGATTAGTAAGCAAGTCTGAGCCTCCCAGACAAAAATCGATATTTTCAGTCGATATCGATCGATAGCATGTGAACCGATAAAATTTCCATTATCAGTCCCAATCAATAGTGTGATTCCCGACCTTATTCGAGCCCTCTGCGCAAAAACCGATATTTTCAATCGATATCGATCGATAGCATGTGACCCGATGAATTTCGACTTTTACCACAGCCCCAATCAATACTGTGATTCCCAACCTCATTCGAGCCCTCTGCGCAAAAACCGATATTTTCAATCGATATCGATCGATAGCATGTGACCCGATAGAATTTCGACTTTTACCACAGCCCCCAATCAATACTGTGATTTCCCACCTTATTCGAGCCCTTGGCCTACATACGGATGCTTTCAACAGGGATTTCGCCGTAAGCCCCGCCCCTGGTTACAAACACACCGACAAACAAACCAAACTACTGCTTTATATATAAGAGGGACTAATTTAGGATGTTCTAGAAATCTCCGAGCATGCGCTTGCACTACATCCCTTGCCTTGGTGCGCGCCACGCCTCGGGCGCCCTTCTAATTCGCTGATTCATTTGAAAGCTCATTTAGAGGGAATCGTGGTTTATAGATGCTCTAGTATCAGTCATCTTACGAAAACGTAACGTGCTGGCTATTATCCGATATTACCAAGAATCCCACTGTCGGCCACCGAGAGGGTACGACCCCCCCCCCTCCAAGCTCAACTGAGTACGACCCCCCGTTGTTACTCGTAACAACGTAGGGTTGACCCTGCTTTGGCGCCAATCGAGCGCTACAAGTTTTTCCGCCAAGTTCGGGTGAAAATTCGTGTTCATTAGCCGCTAATGTTATGATGATGAACACGATATCCAATATTGGTGCTGAAGCTACTCGAAACATGCAAGTTCTAACCTTAAATGCAAAAATTCTCTGATTAAGAGGAACCGAACATTTTTTGGCCTACAGGGGGCCGCTTAGCTAGCAAAAAACCGTTTTGAAAAGCGCTCTCGGTTCGAACGACCTCCCTTGCTTGCTCAAGAATCAGGAACACTTGCACGAATTATCTTCGAGGCATTTTGGGTTTAAGTCAGCTAGAATGAATCAGAGAGAGATAAACCTCACGATAGAGAGAGTTAGGACCTTGTGTAAGGTCAATTTTGCAGTAGTGAATCATTTGAAAAGGGTTTGGATTACTGCTGGTACTACTGCTGGCTTGTGGCTTCTCTAAAGATCCGGACTGGATTACGTTGGGTGGTCTCTCCCGAGGCTGCTTGATGTTTTGTTTAATTTAGAACTTCTCTAATTGCGGCGACCTTTGGACAAGTTGTTATAAATTGACTAGACTTTCTGCAGGCTCTGACGAAGGCAACTCCGAAACGCTACCCGATAAATTCTTAACAACTTCGTGTTACGTCCAATAGAAGGAAGTTATAACTATGGCATGCCGAGGTTTATACAAAGTAGTTCATGACAATTCCCGTCAGCGATTTCTAATTATGTTCACTACTAGCGAGGGCACTATGCGTAGTGACCAATAGGGGAATCTCGCGAATTCGTCCTTCAAACATTTCCTTATGATCTTCTACGAACAGCAGTGCAATTCAAGCCAGAAGCAACACTTGCTGATACATATTTCTATCGTCATCAGTATCGGTGTGGTGATCTCTTTCGCTCAGGGGATTACGGTCTGTGAAATGTCGCTCTATGAAGGCAATAGGTGTCGGTTGGACTTGCTGTTCTTTCCCACCAGGTCGAACAGGGTTTTGTTACTATGCGGCCATCTAACCCGATAATTCAAGTGTACATATAGGTATTCGCTACCTTATGAAAGACTTCTAGCTCTGTCAAATTTCTCCCATGAATTGACCACTGGTGTCAGGAGTGCGAGAAGAGTGTCCACTACAACTTACTTCTCAGTTTCTCCTACAAACTAGCAGAACTACGTGTAATAGCGGATAATAAGTGTCAGCTTCATACGGAGTGACCATAGAACAGCTCTGGGAAAACATAACTTGAAGAACATGATGGTATAGATTTCGTATTCAAATGCACCTTGCTGGCTCACTGCGAACTATAGAATGACCGAGCGTCGCGTGCGTCTCCTAATAGTTTTTCGTAGAAAGAGGTAACCACGTAGTCTTGCTTTCTACTACCTAACGCTTTTGCATGGTGGTGGACTGACCCGCTCAAACGGTGGAACTATCGGTGAGTTTATTTTTCGTGCTGCTCGGGTCTCCTCGAGGGGTTCCTGACACGATGTCGGAACTGCTAGAGTTGACGAGGTGTGTGGTGAGGTAGACTGAGACTTGGAACATGTTTAAGCCTCTGAAGGCGGCGATTAACTTGAAACATTAGTCTGCTGAATCGAGTTCCACATATCTCGTTACTCAGGTACGAATAACAAAACAAACATGGCGAGTTTGCAAGAAGAGAGGAGCTGGAGAATCGTCTGAAATGCTGTTAACAGCGATTTTGCAATATCAGAGCTGGTCCCTCTGGAAGATTTTCAGCAGCTGATCGGAGAAATCAGGTAGCTCTTTTAGACTGAAGTTGCACTGTGGCCTGATTGACAAATGGCATCGTATTACGAAGACAATGAAAGCGTTGAACAGGGGCTTGCGTTTGCATGTGGAGGGACATTTCAGGAATATCTTGCCGAAGAATTTTTATGGTTATGGCAACCCAACAGCTCACTGTATGAGCCATGGGCAAGATGTCTATCTTCACGACTAAAATGTTCAAAAATTCATGAATTTCTCAGGCACCCTATCGAAGAGTAGCACGTGGAGCTGACTGCATGCCGCCCTCCGCCTGCGGGAAAACGTTCAGCAGAACAACTGTATTCCAAGATACGGTATTGTTTCAAACTAACCATGATGTTATTTATTATGATTTATTGCCAGTTATTTTTCTTTTCTGCATATTGTATCTCGTCAACGCGCAACAGTAACATGTCAACACATTGTCGATGGTACATTTTTTGACCACTTTTTTTTATATCGTCAGACTATTGAAATAAAGCCACAATAAAGTCCATGATTAGGGGCGCTGACTGTTCCATCACGCAGCGTGGCAGTCACGCGAACAAGCGTTCCTGTATCGCCCTTTTTGCAGCTTGAAAGTGTGCGACAAAGGCGCTAAAAGCTTACTCGACCGCAATCCACACCTTCGTCCGCAAGCCCCGCCTTCCGCTGTCGGTTGCCACGTGATGCTGCGAGAAAAGCGCGGCGCAGTTTAGGCGGCAAATGCGCTGCGGTTCAATGCCACTGGCACTGGAGCTACTATGCTAGGTTTCTAAAACTGTTCCAACACGCCCCTACTCTACCCCAGAAACAAATGAAATAGAGGATGTCTTTATCCAGGGCGTAATCGGCAGTTTGTTGTACCTCCTTTCTCTTACCCAGACCACTCTCCACCTTAAGCATCATTACCAACAATTTTGCGCACCTATTTTATCCCGGGAGTTGCTTTTAGTTTTTCATTATATATAACACCGTCAAGATTCACTGACTCGTTCTGTTCCAGTTGTGTTTTGGCACACGTCGGGACATGATGGACAAGGCTCATAGCATCTTTCGCGGAATTTCGACACAGTGACCATCTTGAATACTAGTTGACTTTGCACTGAATGCATTTGAGGCAAGTATCGAAATCACCGAAGCATCCAACAGGCGGAGTATATTGCAGGAACACCAGGAAAAATTTGTTGATTGCTGTACATCTGGAGGAGCTGGTAAGCCACAAGGATCAACACGTCAACACGCCATTTTCCTGAAAGTCACTTTATGAGTGACACATGTGAAAGATCGTTGGCAGCAAATTTAAGAAAACACGGTCGCACAGTCATCAGTCGATTAACACTGGTGTTTAGCGCCTAGCCCAGAGTACCGGTTCACTGAAGGGTTCTCTGCTCAATCGACCATCTTCCCGTAATCTCCCTATCTCAAGCACAGGGTCAACCCTATGTTGCTACAAGTAGCAACGGGGGGGTCGTATTTTGATGAGTTTGTAGAGGGGGGGGTCGTACTTGCTTCGGTTGTAAGAAGTTGCATGTGATGAGTGGGGAGCGGCGCGGGAGAAAATTTGCCCCCCCCCCCCTAGAAAATGGAGCAGTTGAAATGGGTAAAATACATGGAAATTGTAGGGAAATGTAGGGAATTTTTGCGGTTTTACGGTAAGTATATACCCCCCGCTCGACGGTAATTTTTTGGGGTAAAAATTGTTTTGAAAGAGGGGGTCGTATGAAACATTTCATGAGGGAGGGGGGTCGTAAAAACTTTTTGAAAAGTAGCAACGATAGGACCGACCCTGCTCTAGCATACCCTACTATCCTACTATATATAATTCGCTAAGTATGTCTGTGTGTGTGTGCGTCTGTTTGTCACGAAATTCATAGCGCGCTTCGCTGCAGCATGGAGCGCTGTATTTTGAGTATGATGTAGGGGTGGGACGGGAACATATTTGGGGAACGAAAGTGATAACGACTGATAAGGGCCGATAAGAGGCGCTGAAATCAAATTTCACGAAGTTCTTTGAATATGTTATAGGGGTGGGACGGGAACATACTTGGAGGAACGAAATTGATAACGGTTGATAAGGGCCGATAAGAGGCGCTGAAATCAAATTTCACGAAGTTTTTTGAATATGTTATAGGGGTGGGACGGGAACATACTTGGAGGAACGAAATGATAACGGTTGATAAGGGCCGATAAGAGGCGCTGAAATCAAATTTCACGAAGTTTTTTGAATATGTTATAGGGGTGGGACGGGAACATACTTGGAGGAACGAAATTGATAACGGTTGATAAGGGCCGATAAGAGGCGCTGAAATCAAATTTCACTAAGTTCTTTGAATATGTTATAGGGGTGGGACGGGAACATACTTGGAGGAACGAAATTGATAACGGTT
>MU868435.1:191928-210107 GCA_036418205.1 Ostertagia ostertagi | reverse complement strand
TTCCAGGGAAGTCCCGCCACTTTCAAACAGTGTCACGTGACAGTGGACGCTGTTTGAAAGCCCGCCACTATTGAGTCGCTGGTACATAGTTCGACTCGCTGGTGCAAAGTTCGATTCGCTGGCGCAACGCTCGGATCCAGCGATTCGCTAGCGAATCGCTCGATTCGCAAACTATGACATCGGCCTGAAGCTGAAAAACATACTGCTAGGGACTATGCCGCTGGCCTTTCAGAGACCATCAGGCTCAACGCGGCCTTGGAATGAGCGTCAAGTGCGTATAGACAGCACAATGCCCCTCTTACCCACTAATTCTTGTACTTCTAGCCCTCTAGGTTCTCCCTGCAGCCTTAACCATAGACCCTGTAGTCTTAATATGACTACCCATACGGAAGAGTTGAACATTTCTTCAAAATTACTCAGGGCGCTTCAGGTTTGTGCATAGGACGCTTGCCGACATTCAAGGTATCGTTCGTCTTACACCTTAAGAAGAAGGAAGCACGTTTCGTTTCCATAGCAATTCAGATTATCCAACGTCTTTTTTATTCTGCTCATCTCGATTGCTGTCAACAGCATTTCACGAAAACCGGAAAGGGCAAAACTTGCGATCCGATGACGTCACGTCTATGAAATATGACATGGTAGACCTTGATCGAAAGATCGAAAGATCTGAATTTACAAGAGATATAATATTAAACTGCATCAAATTTTAATATCCTCAAAATGTTGCCAGTGCTTAGCTAAGGAGATGGAGAAACGAAATAATCACGCTTTTGAAACGTAAAAGCAAGAATTGAGTTGCATAAGGCTGTAAGCTGTGGCTGAAATGTAGTAGTGAAGCTACAAAGGGTTATTCATAAAGAACCATGTAGCTACGTTTTTCAATTCACTATTCCAACACTGTCGGAGGTGTTGTAAGGGCAGGCGACATACCCTCCCCTTCAAAAAGCCAGAAATTGTGGGTGCAGACCATACACCACAAGTGACGACGGCCTCCAAGTAAATCTGGTTAGTAGTGGTTCATAGTGATAGCTGATTTTTGGTAAATGATAGTTGTAATTAGTGACAACTGATAGAATACAACTGCAACAGGCTAATCATTTCATTGGCAGAAAACATTTACATTTTGTGGAGGCCGTCGTCACTTGTGGTGTATGGTCTGCACCCGACACTTTCTGGCTTTTTGAAGGGGAGGGTATATCACACGCATGCTCTGATCCTTGAATAGGCTTGCGGAGACCAACCAGATATACCATGGGGTCGACCAATTGGTAGGTAACAGTTGTCGGAAAGAGAAAAACAATAACTTGTACGGTGGATGAGGCGTGCCAGTCATTTTATATGCTACACCGCATTCAAATGCCACTGAAATTTACAAATGGAAAATAGAGTGCATGGCGCTTCCTGTAAAAGAACTGATTGACGGACGATTTCTTTATCCTTTATCCTTTATCCTGACATGCAAAGATTTACGATGACTTCAAAGATGGCTCTGCTATTTCGTTCACTTTGGTGATGAGCGACCACTAACCAGAAGGTACCCCACCTGTGAGAACAATGATGTCCAGCAATCCTCCGTCTCCATCCCATTAATGATCTTAGCAAAGTGGTTTCAACCTCGTCAATTGCCCATAGTCGCCTTCCCTCTGAGAAGAATTTCCCATTACCAAAGAACGAAACGTTCGCTGAAATCTTCCTTTGCAATCTGAAATTCATTCCACATCGTCGGTTTCTTTCGATGCGTGCCAATATGTTTTCTGGCGAATGCAATAGTGCAATTACGGCCGACTTGTCTTTTCATAATAAGAGAGTAATTAGCCTCTCTTAAAATGTGCTATCTACAGAAATATCAGTAGCGGCGCGAGTGCAATCCTGATTTCTAAGGGCGGAGATGGAGAGGGGTCAGCTCAACGAGTTTCTGGCACTTCTGGCAAAACTTCTACGTAAATGGCAGAAATATTCGCAATTAGAGCATTTGCCGTTTTTTTTTCCTCAAATTTACACCCGCTACCCGCTGCATAAGGGAACTCCTCCAAGGCTGGTGTGTCAGCGAGAGACATGCATGCCTTAGGAGATCAGCTATGATCAGCTGATCTTAGCACGGTGGGTCTAGGAAGAGGCGGTTTGTGATCTTGGGTGGTCATGGGAAACACGGCTTGCGAAGGAAATGTGATTGGCGGAAGGTCCAATAAACAAGGCGTCGATGTCATGCAGTATTCTGTTTCAAGAGCTGGCAGTGGTTCTGACGTTTAGGGATGATTCTGAGCAGTGTTTTCTCTTCTCCAGCTCCAACGTTACCGTCTTCAGCATCTGTGTGGTGCCCTAGCAGCCTTGCTAATTGGGAGCCGTAGGGTCCGAAGGAAGGATGACCTAGGCTCGGTGAAGTAGCCTTTGTGGCTAAAAAGATGAGAGCCTTACTTGGCTCGTGTGTAAGCTTCGTGACCTGGTTGATTTTACTGAGTGTCAGCTAGAGGAGCGGTAGTGGACTCGGTGATAGTTGGCGCTCGCAGTGGCGCCAGTCTGGGAGGAGGATCTTAGTGGTCGGGAAGAGAGCCTTTGCGGCTTTACGTGGAACGAGTGATTGCGCCGTGCACCTGGTTGCCGACCTCGGCTCGGTGGTCCGGTCCCATCGATACAACCCGCCTCCGATCGCCCCGTGATCTTTGTTGTTTGTATATTTATTGTTGGTTTTTCTGATCTAAATAAACCTTCCTTTCTACTTGTCTCTAGCGCAGTTTGAAAGGGTTGCTCCCACGTCGCAGCCACGAATCCATCTTACACTACAGGTGTTGCTGAGGATTGCGTCGAGACTCTTTCAAGCAAGGTCCGTGTTTGGGCGAGCTCACCTGTTCTGGCGAGCTCACCTGTTGAATTTCAATCCTGGCATACAGGCGGACAAGCACTGATGTCGTGTCCCCTAAGCGGTATGAAAGTGCCAACAGAGGTGCTAGAAGTTTGCTCGTTCCACAATCACACTTTATCCGCAAACTCCGGGGCAGCAATAGCATTGCGGCTTGTTACTGGCAACTGAAGCAACTGGAGGTAGCCGGTCGTGAACCTCGTCCGAACAAGCCCCTTCTCCGTCCTAAAGTGGAATGAGGCTGAAAGAGGGGGGGCTGCACGTCAGCTCTACTGCTGGTAATTTTTAGAAATATTCACGACCACCCCCCCCCCCTTTATGGAAGTTTTGATACCACCCCCTCCCCCTATATGGAATACTTGTGCATAGGCAATTAATGCGTCAAATTTCTATTAAAATCTAGCATTATTATTAAAATCTAGCATAACAATTTAGCATATGCTCCTAGTGTGAAGGTTCAGGACTAACCATTAGCCTTAGAAGGGAGAATAAATCCCCGGTATCGTGAGCATCATCATTTTTTTTTCGAATGAAGGGATACTGATCAACAAAATGGTGATCACATGACTAACTTAGAGTTAGCGAAAATAAAAGGTATTCTGCGTGCTCGCAAACTTCGTCGATTTCGCATAAGCATCTTTTTGAACGGACTCAATTCAGAAACCCATTACTATTTTCGCTCAAGCCAGCTTCAAGGGGTTCTAAGCGGATTCGAATTACAATTACCATAATATTCTTGACCATCATCAACTAAGGTGCTTCGCCTGCTCAGAAGGCTCATTAGGACAGAAAATTTTTGCGCCCTCAGCTCCACTGATGCTTAGTGCTAGAGCTGAGGTTCCCGTAGCGAGAAACGTCACGCGACTGGAGAAGTTCACAAAACTCTACCAAGAGGAATACCAGAAAGCACTGAAAAGGTAGCTGGAGTGAAGTGTAAGCAGCAATAGAAAAGCATTAATAGTTAATAAAAAACAGGGGAAAAAATTTAAAAAAATAGGGGGAAAAATTTAAAAATTCGGGCGGAAGTGGTGTAGTGGCAAGTGGCACGCCACGCGAGCGGTCCGGGATCAAATCCTGGGTCGTGAGTCGCCCGGGCCAACCAAGCCTTCCATCCCTCCGGGGTCGGTTAATTGGTACCAGACTTGTCTGGGAGGATAAAAACACTGACTTGTACATCGGCTGGCCATTGTATAGGCCACATCGCATTCAAACGCCACTACGAATGTACAAATGGAAGTAGAATGCGTGCCGCATCCCAAAAGGGATTGATCAACGGCAAATGCTTTATCCTTTTTGAATACTCAATTCAACTCAAAAAAGAGCAGACTGTGCACCGCACTGCCCCCTCCCTTTACTGGAATGGAAATGGAAATAAATGAAATATACGTCAATAGAAGTGTAGGGTATATTCCAGTAAAAGGGGGGGGGGAGTTGGGGAAATGGACAACGCAGTGGCGCGACGTCTGTCAAACGCTCAAACGCAGTGGATCGCTCAAAACGTGAAAAAACGGCGCCGCTGCATGTTTCCCCCAACTCACTTGGCACCGAGTTTCCATGCTTTTAAATTCCGGATATTGAGGCCGGACAAAGGAATTGATGATCAGAACGCAACGCGACTTTGGTCGCGTTTTGAGTGTGCTGAATCGTGCGCAATAGATCTCACGGTGGAGCACGTTTGGTGACCGTGAGCAGGCGACGAGCGGGGATACGAGATTTAGACGATATTTTTTTGTTAAATTTCAGGTACCTTGGAAGATCGAGGTAATTTTGAATCAGCGAGACTCAGGCTTTCTCTTGTTCTCGAACGATTCAAAGTGATTAAATTATTAAGCCAGAAATAAAATTGTTATGCATGTGTTTCCTCTTTCGAGGGTCATAACTTCCTCCAAATTTAAGTTTCTACCGAGGTTTTTAGATTGGAAAAATTCAAATTATTCCTCTCTCCAAACATTGTAAATATTCTTCGAAAGTTAAGAATAAAAAATTTAGCACGTTGTTACTTTTTTCTGTGCAATGCGACTTTTTCAACCTTCAAACGATCATAACTTCCTTCCAAGACATTGATTTGGGAAGCTGAACGCAGTATGACAAACTTCATGCTTCATGCTCGCCAAAAAATGCTCGACTTATTCCAAAAGTTTCCAGTTAAGAAATTAGATCCGTTATGACTTTTTCTTGAGAGGCATTCTTCAAGCCATTTTCTTGAAAACGCGGGTTTTTTTAGGTTTCACTGCCCGTAACTTCTTGGAAGACCAATTTCATGTTTAACTTAGGATGTGCTAGAAAGCTTCGAGCATGCGCTTGCACTACATCCCTTGCCTTGGTGCGCGCCACGCCTCGGGCGCCCTTCTAATTCGCTGATTCATTTGAAAGCTCATTTAGAAGGAAGCGTGAGCTGATAGATGCTATCATACCAGTTATTTTGCGTAAACATAATGCAGTGGCTGTTATCCATGTTGGTTTAGTTGTTGGTCTCAGTTTTACGTGAGGTTTCGTGGCCAAATACATGTCATGGTGCGAGCACCCACAGTCAGCTTCACAAACTTACAATACCGCTCTTAATTTTTGCAAGTTCGATGCTGTGCGGCGAATTGTCAGCGTTGCCCTGTCGTAACTCCATCGAAAGTGGGGAAATTAAATGAATCCTCACACCAATGGACATGTTTCAATGTGACAAGTCTGTGTGTGAAACAACGAAATTTGTTGCATTGGTAAGAATTCGATACACGAAGACTTTCATTGATCCCTTCATTCGACAGTCTCGACCCTCCTCATTTCCACTATCAATCCGATAGTTTTCGAGTAGCGGTCAACAGAATCGTCCAATTTTTGTCGCGACGCAGCCTTTTCTCGAAAGGCGCGTGTTTTTCAAATTTGACTGTTGAAGCAGCGAATTTCCTGCAGTCCACAATAGTCTATGTGAGGCGCAGATATCAAATTCCAATTAACGTGCTCTGGCTCTTTCAAATAAAGAGGAAAGTCTCCGACTAACATACTCTGGCTCCTTCAAAAAGAGTGGAAAGTCTTCGAACAACATGCACCGGCCCTTTCAGAGAAAATGGAGTGTCAAGACGCCCTTTTTGGAGTATTGAAACATGCAAAAGGAAAAAAGGTTTGAAAATTGCAACTTTGCACGCACTAATTGGGGCTTGATCTTAGTGGGACGGGCTTACTGTACGTCGGTTCAACGTTCGTCGTTGGAATGACGCACGCCGAAACTCGTCCACTGCCGTTGCGCCGGCGGCCATGACCAGTAGCGCGAAGACCAAACGAATCTGTTGACATGCACCCGCTCTTAGCTACCGCCTTGATGACCTCATAAGGCCTCTCCAAGGCACGGTCAACTGTCACGTTCGACCGATTTTGAAGATTTTATGAATTCCCTTTCCTTACAGTTTCACTCAGTCTCTTTGGGTTTTCGGTTGTTCCCTTAACATTCCGTCAGAACCTCTAGGGAGAGGAGGCATGTGGCGGTTAAAAGCACCTACCTCAAACCTGAACCACATTCAGACCTCGAGGAAGACGATCTCGTTTGAGCGTCAGGCCGCTAAATAAAGTCTTCACCCAAACCCTCGTTGGAGAAGAAGAGCATTATAATAAAATGTCGAGATTTTACGAGGAGAGAAGTTGGAGTTTGCTTCAAGTGAGTGCCGTTACCTTCAAACTTAATATTATATTTTTATCTTTTAAATCTTAGGTGGATTTGTGCTTTGCTCTAGATACAGAAAACCACAATGATTTTCAGCATTTGAGAACTTTTCTTGCTTCTTGGAGGAGCTTGGAGAAGAACAGCTACGAGCGACCCTATTTTATGGAGAAAAAGCATGCAACGACACATTGAAACAATGTGGTCTCGTTTAAATAAACAAATAAATAAATAAGTTACATACTCAAAACAGACACAAAGTAGTTTCGTTAACAGAATTTTCGATTGACGCCCATTTAGGGATATAGAATAGATGGAATTGAAGATTTCGTTGAAGGTACACGATACGTACATACACATACGTATCTTCTACTATAACATTAAAACTTCTTGCAATAATGAATTTATCATTCACAACGTTTTGACCAAACGCTCACTTGCAATTTATAATTTACTTCTTTCTTAAGAGTTAGTGTGAGTTAGAGGTGACTGAAAGGTCTATAAGTTTGAGAACCTTTGCTAAACTGAGGCATACTAAAAATTGAATGAACCACAACCTTTTCAACTACATTAGTGGCTGATCTATATAATAAAAACAAAAAAAACTACTGAAAAGATCGAGCATGGGCGAAAAAATGATGAATTGGGTGCAGGAGGAATACATTCATATAATCGGTTCAACATGGCCAGTAATTCGCGTGATATATTATTCCCGCGCCGATGTCATTCTGTTAAATTAGGCCGCGGTTTGAAAGAATATAATAGGTAGCATCATCCGGAGAACTGTGATTCGTAGTGGCTGGAGTTTTTCTTCGTTGACACGACATATCCTGCGCTCAATTTTACGGGGCGAAACAAAGAACTTTCCAATTTCCTGCAGCTTTATTTCGAAACAGATTCTCGTGACTTTTGCGCTAGCACGGCAGGAAATAGATCCATGGAGCGCTCCATAGAAAGTTGGTCGTATTGATGAAATGAAGAGAACAAGGAACTTTTCGCTCTCGTCTTTCCTTCCCTGCGTTGGCATCTAGATCGCTATGATAAAACATGAACTGGCGGAAAAAGACAAAGTGAAAATCAATGAACTGTAAAGGGAAGAAGGGGTCTCATGGAACGAGGAGCAGAAAATCGGAACCAGTGATGAAAAGATAAAAGGCGTCTGGTGAGAAAATTAACCTGCGTTATCTTGCAATCTTGTGTGGACAGCTAGCAATGGAATATTCCCCAAATGGCCAGTGGGTTTATTGAGTCTGGGACTAGAACATTTTCGTCGAATCATGTGGTTTAAAGGAGCACATCAGCTTTTGGAGTGCTTGCCTTGCAGTGGCTTGATCACTGGCTACACGGTATTAGTGTTACCAAACGAGAATGAATGGAATCCGTTGATTGCACAGATAGAAGTAGTTCGACACGGAAAGTACCAATCGTATTCCTCGGCTCCAGTGAGTGGCTGACCAAGCGACTGAATATTCGATTTAATTTCGACTGTTTACGCGACTCCACAGTGGTCCACAGCCTTACCTGAATAAGTAGAAGTCGGTCCTAACGAGAAAGTAGCTCAGAAAGAATAGCTAAATACCCGCTTCGAGCTGGCGCAGAACATACGATCGTACTTATCAGCAGCACGATCGGCGACGGAGAAACCGCAGAAACCGGGACGTCGAGCTCGAGGAGAAGGCTCGCACAATCACTGGCGATTGATGAGGAATTGGAGAATGGATGGCGAAGAAAGTGCTAGACCTGGCAGAATCTGCCGGGCTTGACGGAATCGGAATGGAAATGATTCGTAATTGTAATCTGACCCCTGAGGTTATTGTGGCAAAGCTTTTATACAGCATGATGATCATTAAGGACCACATCTCTACCTTAAAACATCTTTCTCTGACCATAATTTCCTGCGATGATTATGTGTTTCGAGAGCTACGATAATTATTGGGGACATAAAACATTTTTCTACAAATATGATTTTCTCCCAGGAAACTATGTTCTGAGAACTACGATGATTTCCCAAGCCTCTATATTAAAAGATCGAGTGTAAACAGAACTGGAAATTAACAAGGTAGAGCAAAGAACAACAGACTCCTTAACAAATACCCATGAGTGCATAAGTGCAGGAGTCGTTGAGCTGTTGACAAAACCTCTAATATTTCAGTGAACTTGCGCAACCATATTGTTCTAGAGCAAATAAGATTTTTTAGCGTTTTTAGTGTTTATTACAGTGTTACACGGCATGAATATAAGTATAAGTTTATTACGTCTGCAAAAGGCACACGTGGAAAAGAAAATGAGCACCTCTATACAAAGAACAGTGTGCTTATAAACAAAAAACTCAAATACTAAAACAGGTAACTTCGGAATCAGTCTCAGAATAGGAATCAGAACATGGTGGCAAAATAATTAATAATACAACCCTCTACTCACGTGAGTAGTACTCTCCTTTTCCACCTTCCGATTCAATTAATAGCTACAGTAGTACCTATTCCTGGTAGAGCACCCGTTTTCAACATAAACACTCCATACTGCTTCGAATCAAGTCTGGAAATCTCAAAAACCTCGTCAGGGAAAGCTCCGCCATTGCACCAGTCACCATGTTTTGCCGTGTGGAGTTTGATGGGTAGGGCGATGGTGTATAGCTCTGGTTTTTAAGACTCTGCGTTTTTACAAATAGATCGGAGAGGTAGGCTTTCCAACGCAGACAATATTCCAATGGAGAAACACCTTTGGAAATGAGTTGATGAATCCGAAGGATTTTATAATAACCAAACAAGGTGAGTTACAGTTCAGCACACATTGAATTGATCAGTGTAATCAATCCAAGATAAAAAGAAATAAAACTAAAGAAGCCAAAAGGAGAAAACTAACGTTCGCTGATTAAATGTGTCAGTGGCAACGTCAGGGAAAACAAAAGCTTCCAAGCTTCGCATACGTGAAACCACATCATGATTGAACTACAACAAATGACACCTGAAGTGCAACAAGTTCCAACGACGATGATGGACGTTCGTTAACGTATTGAGTATCTTAGAATGCGACAAAAACGCTTTGTTGACAACAGTGTTCAGTTAATTGCGCTCATTACGGTGCCGCTGCTATGCACGACCACCTATTCAGCAACGAATGTTCTATAACGGCCCGACAGGGATAATGGAAATTTTCCTAATCCTTATCAAGGTAAATATTGGTAGAGGAAGTGTTCGAAGGGGGGTCATATTTGACGAAGTGAGTAATAGGGGATCGTGACGACGGGGATCCGTAACAAGCACATCAGTGGTTTTGTGGTGCAGAGAAGAGGAGAGGGTGTAACGCAGCAGAAAATGAGGGTATGAGGGGAAATACGATAAAATATAACATATGGTTTGCAGCCAGTCACTCCACTCCTCTAGTGTTGCTGACAGAAGGACGTATTTGAAAGCAGTACAATAAATGATGGAAGGTATAGAATGCCTCAGGCAAACAGATCCTTAGATTATAGGTGTTACGAAGTGCATTTAGTATAGTACAGTCTCTACCAACTAGTCATCATCACATGACGTCTTTCAAATGATCCTGCTATTATGACTGGGTTTAGTATGGTGGCCTACACCAAAAGGAATCACACCATGACGATTGCCTCTTTTCTTGTCGCTTGCTTTGGAAAAATGGACTCTTGAGACACTTGAGAGCTACTAGCGAATTAGCCTGCAGTGGTGGAGAAGGGACCCTTTCAGTGGCCAAAAATCGTCCTCGATAGATCCTCGACGCAAATATCTCCTCAACTATTTAGAAAGCCTGGAGAGAAGCTAAACAGACGAGCTGGAAGCGCAAATCTTTCGCTTTCCAAAGCTGTCTTCTTTTTTTCAAAATTCCGGAATTCGAGATATTGCCTTCTGAAAAAGCTGTAGAGTAGAAACTCTTAAAGAAAATTTCAGCTTCCTCGACGGAGTCTCGAAGCATTCAGGGAGACACTATCTCTACGAGTTTAAGGCGTTTATAGCAATTTCAACACTGATTACTTAGAAGAACCTAGTCTTATCTAACAATCCCATAACCTTTCAAAAGGTTGTGAAATGGAAGAATGGTAGCTTTTCAAAGAGTGTATATTTCTAAGGTGGGGAGGGGGTACATATAGTGTGATCCGAGGCTTAACCGTGCTGCAACTGTATATTTTAGAGTATATACAACTCGTTAATTCACATCGATTCAAAGTTATAGGGCCTTATCAAGACCCCGACTTTAAGGGGGTGGGGGGGCATTCTGTGCGACCAAGCGCTCAACACGATTTTTACTATAATCCCTGTCGGACCGTTGTACAGTCTAGAGGGGGATGAGGAGGGCAATGGGACAACACCATGTCCCAGCGCTTTTCCACCACTTGCTCTCAATGATATTATATTGACCTCTCCGCCATCCCAGTTACCGTGTTTAATCTGCAGAGGAAATAAGAAATCTCTCAGCAAATCAAAAGATACTCTCATCGAATAGCTCAACTCTCTAGGAACTCTACGGAGGCGCGGTAAAGAGCGTCCAGGATACTGAATTATATAATAAAGAGCGGATGACAAGTCCTATGGCTTATCCTATCCTTACAGCCGAGCACAACCCCACAACCTTACAAAGTGGTTCAGATTTCCATAAGAAAAACGTCGCTCGCTCACTCTTCACTGTTACATATGAATGAAGTAAACAAAATCTCTACCTCTTTAGCTTCATCAAGTGCTGCAAATCCGCTCCAGAGACTTAAAACACTGTCTGGTACATGCTCAGTCCAACTACGCCATACTTTCGCAGACCTGTGTATGGGCATGAAGGAGGACAAGAACACTGACATGGTTATCAGCCTTATTCCCTCCATAAGAGACGCCCCATAATACCATTATGAACCTGTGTAGAAGAAATATAAGTGGCGTATCTAAAAAGCGATTAATCAATGTAAAAAGCCTTATCTTTGAAGCCTTTTTCGAGTTTGAAAATCCTTTTGTTCGGTGCCACATTAGTTATTACATATCGGTTGCTCTTAAGGTTTACCAAAAATCATCTTTTATGTGCGGTCTTTCACAATACCCCATTTATTCCGCCAATTCTAATTAAGCCTAATGAGCACAGTATTTTTGACATTTTCCTTAGAAATTAGTCATTTTTGAAATTCACGACATTCTATTGACCTCCATTAAGCAAAGGAACCTAGACTGAGAGCCCGTGTGGAACTAGAGTTCACTCGAGTCATTACTTGTTTGGCGGTTGAGATGGTCTTTGCAGCTGTGGTGTTTAAAAAAATAACACAATACATACTTGGCAAATACAAAAAAAAAGATAATCCCAGCCCCTGCTCCTGGACCACATGCGCTCCCTCCTTAACAGCTCAGTTCATTGGCTCAAACGCGAGCTGAACTCGAGCCAAAAGGCTAACTCACCACAGATTCCTACTCAGGACCATTCAATCTTAACATGTTGACGACCGTGTGACATGATATCATAGCAATGTTTCACATGTAGGAGCCCAGTTTGAACTTATTTATTTAGCGATTTTTCGTTTTCCAAAACGGTCTATATATTGCACTTCAATGGATCCAATTGATGAGAAATTGCGAAAAAAAGTTGTCGCAAACTCGTACATCGGAGGTCGTTAAAGAGTTAATGAAATGCTGTTATCAAGGACCGAAACCGAGGAAGAAATGTTCCTCATTGTTTACATGCAAATTGTAATAGTTTTACTAATTACAACTATCATTTACCAAAAATCAGCTATCACTATGAACCACTACTAACCAGATTTACTTGGAGGCCGTCGTCAGTTGTGGTGTATGGTCTGCACCCGACTCTTTCTCGTTTTTTGAAAAGAAGGGTACACCATGACTTGCGGGGCCGGTCGAGTGAGAGCTAGTGTTTCTGTCCTCTCAGACGATCATTGCGAAAAGTTGCTGACTTTGAAGGGATTAGGGCTCAGCTGGAACGGCTAGGATTTAACCTGAGATTTGATCTCTAGACTGCGCGCTCATTTCGCCTGTACACCTACAGCCACGCTGCTTACGATTTATTATGCTCTGTAATGTAGTATCAAAGCTCAGCAATGGGTTAGAGCTTCAATCCAAGCGAACGCAATATGCAACTAACTGCTTCCCATCTGGCAATTCTAAAACGTTAGACATTGCCAGATGGGAGTATTGTGATTGATAAGTGTCATACTTCAGCGGTGCTGGCATCTTGATCCCGAATCATGGGTCATGAGAGGAGGGTTGAACAAATGAACTCAAACAGGTGACAAATTCGTTATTCTGACAAGTTCAAGCTATAAAAATGCGATTTGTTCGGGCCGATGATCTAGCTCAGTTGGTAGAGGAGCCGCCAGGATCTGCCTCCTTGCGTCTTCTAGGAACTTCAAATGTGATCTCAAATACCCCTAGCTTACTCCTACAAACTGGCCGTTGATTATGAGCACCGTATCCCACCTCCAGACTTGGCTGTACCTAAGCCTGGGAGCCTGTGCTTCTTGAACACTGAGCAGTTCACAAGCTTCTTTTTAACAGCCTGTCCCTTTATCATACAGAACATACCTTTAGTACTGCAAAATGCTAGCACTCGATCGATTGTGGTATGGTGATCCGCTTACAATGACTTCGCATGTTAATTTATGCCCACACTACGAGCATTAGTTGAATTCGCCCTTCCACCCGGTTCATGATAGAGATCTCACTCACCAACATTCATTGGACCTCTGTAGGTCCAGCTGCGTTTAATTCCAAGGCTTGAAAAATAGTAAGTTCCTCCGTCCTTTGATTCTTTATGATCACTCTGTTAATAAATTGTTTCTGGTTCCTAATTCCTGCGCTCATTTCCAAGTTTTATGATTGGAAAAGAAATTCTCAGAACGCTTCTTCCGTCTGTTGCAATTTTTGATGCTCTTCGTTGAAATTGAGGACTTCCCATGTTTTCACAAAAGCGTTCGAGATCAGATCTACAGAAAATATTGTATCATTTCTATATTCATTGTGAGCCGACTGAATTGGAGGCTTGCCAAATGAGAGGTCCGTGAACGAAAAGTAGCCAAACCGTCAACTAACTCAAACCTATGTTCCTCCAAAAGAAATCAATCAGTAGTGTGACCTATACTTAGCCACAAACAGCTTAACTTTTCACTATCGAATGCTTCTGCAAGTCGTGTCGTTCTTTATTTGAAATCCCACTTTTGTGTTGAACCCCTATACCGTAGTGGTTCTCAGAACAGTTTTTCCTCTAGAGGTCCGTGTTTTAGCAGTTTTTCGTATATCATTCAAAAGCGCTTTCCTGCTTTTTTTGCATCCGTGTTTCCTTTTTCTTTCGTTATGATCCTGGTGGCGTGTATGCTTACATAATGAAATGTCCACTCGATGAAAATGACGATATTACTTCGAAGAAATTTACACGAAAATGCTGAAAAATCAATCAGTGACGTTCCATATACTCAGCTACGACAGATTATAGATTTGCCATCAGTTTTTCACTGTCTCAGCCGTGAAACTTCAGTTACTATTTACATTTGACAAGATATGTACATAGTTCCTGCGATTTTATGCAGCCGATCATTCAGACACTGGTTTTTCCAGCCCTTAGCTCATGAGTTGACTTTCTGATGTTGTAAATAACAACGCTGGCATGTGAAATCGCCGGAATGTGAGCCTACGCTGGCAAATCGTCAGAATGTGAGCCTGGATACTTCATTCTACAAGTGCAATGAATTGCGCTAAGAACTGGCATTTCCAAAGTCCAGCGCTCTGGATGTGCGCCATATGTTTGACGTCCATTCAGAATTGCAAAGGCACCGGATTTGTGAATTGCCAGACAATGCTCGAGTCGGCACTTTTTCTCTGCAGGTTTCTGGTAACAGAAACTCGATTACGATAGATCGAAGAACGAAACTCGTGCAGTGTTGCTTAATTTTGCTCCACCTTCACTTGATTGGGTACGCATGGAAAACGGGATGGAAATCAAATAAATCCCTGCTGCACAAAGATTGCTGCTTATCCTCTTTGCGAAAGTACATCTTGTCCGTATTTAGACAAGAAATGCCAAATTAGAGGTGCTTCTTCGAACCATCAAATCTGGATCAACTTGTGGATTGTGAACTTTATAGTGAAGGCTAATGTGGTGTTTGGCTTTCGATTTTTGATTTTGCTCACGTCGTCCTTCATCGCTTGGGGCTTAATTTTTCAGTCTGTGTACACACCAATCCCACGCTGTGAAGAACAAATTTCGAGCAGCTCTTTGTGTAATCGATCTGAAAAAACGAAGTTTCTGCTGGGATAGGCGGTTTTCTTGATTGCTTTGCCTTGTAATGATATTGGTGAGGAACACGCCATCTTTTTCTTAACGAATGGAACCCCGTGCTTTTTATGTAAAGAATAGGCCTTAGTTTGCGTCTTTACCTCTGTGAGATTACCTGATGTCTCTACGTAAATCTGCTCCCGAATTCTTACTTCATATTACGACCATAAAATAAGGTATCACAAAATTTTGTGTATTTTGATCTTGCGTGAGGCTGCCTTAAAGGAATCTTGCGCGGAAAATTCTTGCACTCTTTCCTAACATGAATATGTCAGTTGTGATCACTGGAAATAGCACACAAAGTTTCACGCATGAAGATTCGGTTTCTGAAGAGAAACAAACGTACAAAAACTACACGTTATGGACCATCGAAGGACCAGGAGGCAGAGCCAGGCGAGGCATGGAAAGAAGACGGCGTTTGGCCGGCTACGTACCAGGCGACGCAATGAGAGAATCGGGTTAAAGCGCGCGATTTCGGAGAGTGGAGACAAATCGATCGATGGAATAGGATGGAGTAGAAGTGTAAGATGTGAATGCAATAAAGCAGAAGGCCAGAAAGAGCTTCTAGTGAATGCACTCCAAGAACCAAGTTTGAGCATCCCCGTCGCCAGCATTCGTGAAAGACGTCCGTGGGCAATTCGAACGCGTAGCAGCCTTTTCGAGTTTTCGAATTTCTAATCAAAACGAAAGCAATACTTCAGTTCTTTTCACTATTATCGTGGATAATGAGTCTCAAGCCAGTGATTTATGGCTGAAATAGAATCATGATTTTTCCGCGCAAGATTCCTTTAATCGCAAGTACTACTCTATTACTAAACTATTAATATGCGCACCATCTCTATCAGGGACTTCTCGCCAATTAGCAATCAAGGATTTGATACTCTTGGTATGTTGGCGTTTTAGAGTTCAAAAATGCAGTTGGTTCGACTTCAATGTCCTTTAATAAACATCTTCCAAAAGAGGCTTTGTTCAACCAGTTTTCCTGCGCCAGGATTTCTTCCAAGACGTAGTCTGCCCAGTGAAGAAGGTCTAAACATTCTGGCACCACGTAATAGGAAACGAAAAGAAGGTGTATCGCATGGCTGATACCCGACAGACTTATACAGCATTATGTGTTAGTATAATAGCAGGCCGTTAAACCGTGACGAAGATGGTTCTTTCCTTTTCCCATCATAATTTCGAGGAAAGCGACAAGGGCAGGCGTGCTCCGTTCATTATTTACTTCGAGTAGGGTGCTTCTCAGTTCACTCAAACTGATTAGAAAATCCCTTAAGAATTACCTGGCACAAGATGCAAAAAGTGCACTCTAATATCATTTTTAACTAATATAAGTAAGTGGTGTATTGGAAAGCAGCACCACTTTCCATGCGCAGCTTCTGGGAGTCAAAATCCAGCTCGCATCCTGAACCTTGCATTCCTCCCAAGCAGGCTCAATGTTACCAGACTCGACTGGATATTGAGACACTGACTTGAACGTCGGCTGCTCCCTCCCCCAACTTATTTTCTAGACTAATTGCACTCAACTGCCACTACGATTCCGAACGAAATTAGGAGGCGTGGGCTTCCTAAGAAGAGATTATCAGCGCTTGATGTCTTATTTATTCATCCTTTTATGAATAATTATTTTATCACGGCAAAAAGGTTCTCCACGGCTTAGCCGACTTTCGTAAATTCCCAATGTACACATAGAAGTGCATACTCCTCCCTTATCTATCTATGAATGCGATATCTGCCATATCGTCTGTATCCTACTGGAAAGTCCTGTTCATTCATGGTGCGAGGAACAACGTGACACCCTCTCCTTCCATTGTCGTTCTTTTTGAGCACAGAGGCAGCCTTGCATAGTGACGCGCGTCTATGGGAAAGAGGACGAGGAGATCATATCTGGGGAGAATATCTATCAAAATTAATCCTTACCCTCATGAGTCTAATAATTGCAATAGCAGAACAAAACAATGAAAGTTGCGTACCCAACCGCGTGAGGCATTCCCAGTTCCACGTTCTGAACAGAAGTTGAATGCGTAGCCGGGCTTGGTGAGATCAAATCGACCACTTCCTTGCTTTTCCACATTCTGTGGTTACCAACGAGTCGTAGGAAGTAAAACGGACCAAAACTGTCGTCATAAGATGAAAGACAAGATTATCAAACAGAACGTTCGAGAAGCCACTATTCCTTTGGAACAAACGTTTTCGGAACGTTCAATGTATCATCTGTGGATGCTTTCGTCTGACGATGCGCTCAAATTGTTTAGCTGTGAAATCCGAATCAGTTGTTTGGTTTAATGAAAGCACTCCGAAAAACCACAAAGCTTTGAAATTTCGATCAGATTGACAGCCCACTCATTGCATGTAAGCCCTTCGTGCTATTTGGCCTTATTTGTTCCACGTTCTTATTTCTGGCACTTCCTTATGTGTGCAACCAGGCAGTTCAAGAATGAATCACTTTAGTCATATTTCTTAGATGAATCGCGAACATTTATGAGTTTGCCAGAATAAGTTTTGTATGCACATGCACTTTATGCTCCTGTGCCGAATGTTTTTTTTTTCATTGCCGAACATTTTTCTGCTCAACAGTTTGCCGAGTTCGTTCCCGTCATGGCTTCAAAACATTTCGACATATTAAGCACAAATGGTCTTGACCAGTCGCAACACAAATAAACGACCAGTTGACTGAGAACTATCATATCAGCAGGCTGTCCTCTTAAAGGCAGCGATCAAGACTGCTGGAAGGCGGTGCCGTTTTGAAGACGTTTTCATTTCGTGGAAGTACGTTCGAAGGCGGTGTAAACAATGGTGAATATCGGTTGATATTCACCCTTGTTCGGACCGCCTTCGAACGTACTTCGTCGTCATTCCTCAAAGGCATGTCGAGGATTTTCACCTGATCAGTTACGCTCTCCGCGCGGACATTCACACTCGCCATGCGCGTGCCGTCTGTGCTCTCCGCGCGTATGTTCACTCTCGGCACTACTCTCGCACAGTAGAGAGCTATGGTCGAGGATTCCTCGACCGTTATTCACCCTGGTCCCAAGCAAGGCTCCAGCCGTGGTGGTCTTGTCAACCAGTGAGATCCGATTGCGTCCGCAGTCCGCACCGCCCTCCAATCGTGATCACTGCCTTTTCAAAGCAAACCCTGAGAAGGAATAATATTTCGGCTAATATTGGAATAAAAACATGCAAATATTTTGAGACCATAAAAAGTCGCTGAGGAAAAACTCACCTTGGAAAGCCACTGTAAGGAAAATGCAGATGTGCCAACTAGTCAGCCCACCTTTTCGAGAGATCCACTCTTGGCAATGCGGTCCTGCGCGATTGAGTGGCTGGTTGGGTACAGGGTCAACCGTTACGTTGGAGCGATATTGGAGCGACGTTGGACCGATGTTGACCGCTCTCCGCGCC
>MU868435.1:170488-191023 GCA_036418205.1 Ostertagia ostertagi | reverse complement strand
AAACTCACCTTGGAAAGCCACTGTAAGGAAAATGCAGATGTGCCAACTAGTCAGCCCACCTTTTCGAGAGATCCACTCTTGGCAATGCGGTCCTGCGCGAATTGAGTGGCTGGTTGGGCAGGGTCAACCGTTACGTTGGACCGATATTGGAGCGACGTTGGACCGATGTTCACCGCTCTCCGCGCCGGCATTCACTCTCGCCACCCGCGAGCCGTCTGTGTCTCCGTGCGTACGTTCACTCTCGGCATTACTCTCGTCGTCGCGTTGGACTTTGTCCAACGGACGGTTGACCCTGGTTGGGTAGGCTTGCGTAATCGCGTATAAACTGTAGCGCGTTAGAAGGAAGGATGCCGATTTTTGATTATGTTGTCTGTTGTCACGACCTTGTTTTCACCAAAATCGGTGTAAACTTCTGTATAGGGGTTATTTGGTGCCCTGATTACGAATATGACATTCGTTTTTGGCATTAACGTTGTTCAACGCATATTTCTCGGTTGGAGAGCGCAGACGAGCAGAAAATAGGCGCCAAATAGGCGCCAAATAGCGCCAGCGCCGAGAATGAATGTCATATTCGTAATCAGGACACCAAATAACCCCTATACGGAAGTTTACACCAAATTTGGTGAAAACAGGTGTCGTGACAAGGTGGCGCCAACTGGCGCCAGATGGCGCCACCGCTAAAAATGAAAGTCATTTTCGTAATCAGGGCATCGAATTACCTCTATAGGCAAATTTACGGTAGTTTCTAAGGTGTACAAAATTACACTGCACGAGCGGGGTGTTTTTACGTGAAATCGGCGGGGCTTAGGCTTCCCGGGATTCGGGCATGACGGTTCCCCTTGACGAAACTGTTGCCAGCTCACCGATTCGGACTTACTGGCGGACACATTAGCTTACGAGTTCGGTGATAATGTCCCCTGATGATGCCCCTGCCAGTTGTTCATAGTATAGCTGATTTCTGGTAAATGATAGTTGTAATTAGTGACAATCGATAGAATACAACTGCAACAGGCTAATCATTTCATTGGCAGAAAACATTAACATTTTGTGAAGGCCGTCGTCACTTGTGGTGCATGGTCTGCACCCGACACTTTCTCGCTTTTTGAAGGGAGGGTATGTTCCGGTGCAGAAAGCAGCATGTATACCTAGCGTGAGAGCTGAATCACTAGGAGCATTGCGCAGCACTGCCAACGCGCTGAATAGTGAAGGGACGGGAACCACCAATGAGGAGTGCGGAGTGGTCTAGTGTCCACGCCCACATACTCCGCCCACCTCTTTATTTACAGAGCTGTTCAGGTAATTTGTAAACGAGATCAACTTCACTGCAAAAACATGCTTATTAAAACCTTTTAAATTTCTTGTTGATGTCCCGAGACCGTGTGACTAATTGCATTCAGTAGACAAGTTTTTCACTTCAGTATCCACGTGCGAGACAACAGCATGCTACAACCCTCACCTAGCTTCACATTCGTAATAGCTCAACTATGTTCTCTTGAGACTTAATTGGAAATTGACTTATTGCACTATACATGTTCGCGATTAAGATACTGTAATAATTAGATACCGTCTATTTGTAGATATGAAGTTTGGCTTCAAACGGAGACAGAATCAGGACTAGAATTCCATAGTTCACAAATTACTGATCCTTTTCCGCAGAGAAAGAACTTCCTCATGTTTTTCATGTCTGTTCCATGCATTTGTATTTGCAGGCAGTGTTCAGAACTTCAATGTTTAAGTTTTTCTCAGAGCCTTTCGATTCGCGATTCGGAATTGAACACACATAGACATTTTCGAAACTGACCCACTCGCTCTGAAGGAGTGCTCTCGTCCACTTCGTTTCTCGGAACTGGGCGGGTCGTACATGCAGACCCATTAGGTTGTTCACACAAGTAGTGTCGTTTTTATTCAATCAAAAAAATTTCAGCTGAAGCTGCATGTTTTTATATCGATTTATATATCATTTGGAGAAGATTTATATATCATTTGTCTCCTATACAAAAAAAAACTATGTTTTGCTTTCACACCAATTGCAGAGCTCGCAAACTTTGGGCCTGCAAATTGGAGGTCCAACAGACGAAAATTAGCCAAACGACAACTATGTAGCTCCAACTCTATGGCCCCAAGGAGAAATCAATCAATGATGTACCCTCTACTTACTCATGACCTCTTCTAAACATTCCACTATTAGGTTTCCCAACAAGTAATTTTGCTCCTTTTCCATATTGGGTTTTTCAACCAGAACTCGACGATCGAGCACCATCCCTTAGATTCTCGCTCAATTTTTTTTCTGCCAATTTATTGGGAAATGTTGAACTTCAAGAACAAGTCATGACTAAGTTAGGAATGTACGCCTGGTTGATTTTCTCATCTTCTTGGGGATAATTTTTTTCAAAGAAATGTGGTCACTTTCGTGGAAAACACCTTATGATGCAGGCCTAAAATTCGACCTGATTGACAAAAAAATAAAAACAAAGCAAATGGGTGAATAAGACCGAGAAAGCGCTCACGAGCGATATATCCTCGATCTGAAACGGTGGCGCTTCAAAGAAAGAATTTCAGTTGAAAAATCGCAATTGCTTATCGGTCAGCTATGAAAAACCAATTCGACAAGAAAAAGACAAGGCTCATTCGATAAGCTATTAGCGAAATGTCTAAGAGAAATCACGAATAAGTAGAAAATATATCTTTGGTTGATTTTATCTTACAAGGGAAGGATGGTAGGTCGAAGTGGCCGTTCGAAATGAAATGTATACCTCCTGATGCGTCTCCAGACGCTGATTCCAAATCTGCCTTCCAAATCTGCTAAACGACTCTCCGAACGGAGTTATGAAGCGTAATAGCTCAGTGGTGATGGTCCGGGGTGGCAGGTAAAAGCTCGTAGGATCGGTTCCTTTGCAAATTGGTTGCTTTGCTTTTGTCTCTAGAAGTGTTGCGGACAAAAGCAAAGCAACAAACTTGCAAAGGAACCGATCCTACGAGCTTTTACCTGCCACCCCGGACCATCACCACTGAGCTATTATAACTCCGTTCGGAGAGCCGTTTAGCAGATTTGGAAGGCAGATTTGGAATCAGCGTCTAGAGACGCATCAGGTGGTATACATCTCATTTTATACGGCCACTTCGACCTACCATCCTTCCCTTGTTAGGTAAAATCAAGTTAGAGCTAGCTATCGGTTTAGCTAATTTTCGTCGGTGTAACCTCCCATTTCGCAGGCTTTAAGTTTGCAACGAATATGAAGGCAAAACATGGTTATTTGTAGAGCAGGCAATTCTCTCTCGAATGGTATAAAAGTTGATATGAAAACATAGAGCTTAAAGGAAGTGGGTACGAAAAGGAATTTTCACATCTGCGGAGAACCTGCTCCCCACAGAGCAACTAGCAGGCCGCCAAGGAAGCGATGTGTGGCGCTTGCACTGCGAACAGTGCTGTGGTTGCTGAGCAGGACCATTGCGCCCTTCCGCCCCATGCGCCGCCCCGCCCCATGATTCATCGGTGGCTTGGGCGAGCCGTGTTGCCAGCCGCAGCGCGGTTAGGGCGCCATGCCTGCTGTTCGCTGCCCAGCACGCGTTGCGCAATCTCGTCCACGCGTGCGCGGTCTTCGCCGCAGTCCATCTGAGAGCCGCAATAAACGGCCCAAAAGGGGGTCCCATTTCTCGTTTCCTGGACCGATTTCGCTGCTTCTTTCGCCACTGACGTACCATTGAGGACCCCCTCGTCCCCTCTAAACCCCATTCAAACCTAGCGTAACCGCTGCCTTTAAGCATAAAATTTTCTGTTTGAATAAAAACAACACTACTTATGTTGCAGCCTACACAATAGCAACATAGATGAGGCAGCATCAGGTAATTAAGGCCTAATAATTACCAATGGTGTCACTGTTTTCACGGTTCCCCGTGTATCAGTAACTCTGCAGAACTGCAGTAGGACAGGATAAAGGATAAAGGATAAAGCATTTGCCGTTGATCAATCCCTTTTTGGGATGCGGCACGCATTCTACTTCCATTTGTACATTCGTAGTGGCGTTTGAATGCGATGTGGCCTATACAATGACTTGCGGGGGCCAGCCGATGTACAAGTCAGTGTTTTTATCCTCCCAGACAAGTCTGGTACCAATTAACCGACCCCGGAGGGATGGAAGGCTTGGTTGGCCCGGGCGACTCACGACCCAGGATTTGATCCCCGGACCGCTCGCGTGGTAAGCGTGCCACTACACCACTTCCGCCCAGTGGGACAGGTGACGAGATAAAAATCGACAACAATTTTTTGATGATAATTATTATCCCATGCCACGTCTCCGTCGTTGAATCTGCATTTGCGGAACACCCAGCTGCGAGAAAAAATGTGTGTGAAGCAATTCGAAACGCTGGATGAACAAGTTTCTGAAATTTTCCAAAGCTTCCATCGATTAAGATTACGATGTGAGAAAAAATATAAATACAACAGGTTCCGCTTGTTGAAAAGATATTGCTATGGTTGAGACACTTCTTCAGTAGTGTAAGGTTCGAGAAGATGATGACAGTCGACGTTCATTCAGCTCTCCAGAAATCAGCTCGCCAAAATCTTAATCCCCCGACTTACCATTGCTTCTTCGTGATGTTCCGCCACTTCCACTGGCGGCAAAGGAGAAATTGTTAGCCGTAATTTCTAATGCCTTCGGTGCTTCTCACCAAAATACTTCAGCCCCCCCCCCTTATTGGGAAGCACTGTAATTAAATAGACAACGAGTCAAAGAATCGCTATCTTCGGCAAGTCCCTCTTTTTGCTGAATATGAGCTTGGGTGAAAAGTTAAAAAGTCTTGATAGAGCTTTGATGGTGAGTAGCTAAAAAGTCTTGATACTGATCGAGTAGCGGCGAATGCGGTCGCGACGCAGTAGTTCATCGCGGCGCGCTTTGGTTCTCTGCGCTATGACGCCCACCTCAGTGTAACTACACTTGAGTGTACATTCCTTACGTACTTATGTAGCTAGGGGGAGGGGAGGAGAACCAGTGGCACGTCTCTTGTCTGCGCCCTCTCAGCGAGATGGTGTAGCCCCGTAGCTTTAATGTTGAGTGACTTGCCTTAACCCCACCTTCAATCCCTGAAGTGGCCATTTCACATTGGCCTTGCCTCACCTATTTTTTGCGTAACACCGAATGCTACCACTTGCTCGATGACAGGGCGCGGAAAAGCAAATCGCTCTCCTCCCATTGAAGGCGGGCTACCTTAAATCGGTCCTTGAAAAGGCGTCAGTGTGCTGCCCTCGTTCACTCTCACCTAAATAAGTGGTTTCATGACCACTGTGACCTCGTAAGCCCCAGCTTTTGCTTCACGCCAAGTAGCTCGCCCGCTTCAGGTCCTATTACCTTTCCCCGATTCACGGATTTTCTCGCTAGCAATTTCCGAACTGAAGCCGCAGCACTCCTCTACCTGTCTGCGCTCTACCCTTTCGCAACAAAAAATATGGAGGAAAATTTGAATGGCCACGTAGCCGGGTGGTTTTGAATGCCGTGAGGCCTAAACTATAACCTCGTACATATTCAACTGTTCAGATCGGACACTGCTCTGCGAGGATTCACCAATGGACGGCCAAGGGAGGGACCAGATCGACATATCCGACGGGCTCAGGTCAAATAATGCACAAAAAAGTCGGAGCCAGCCAAGTGGTTTGGATCGGGTCAAAAGTCTCACGAGGAAGTTGTCAGCTAAGTCAAGGTTTGTGTTGCACAAAGTAAAGCAAATTTCCATAATTTCGTAGTAATAGTGATAAAATAATGTTTTAATTTTATTGATCAGCGCTGCGGTTCCTTAGGCCGCTTTCATAGTTTGCGGTCCGTGTGGTCCGTGCGGACTGCGCGGAAAGTGAAAAGCGTCAACACGCGCTCTGCTTGCGCACACGCGTACATATAGACGACGTCATAGTCGGCGACGAACAAGATCGCTTGTCCGTCGCTTGCCAATCGCTCTTGGTCGAGCGATTGGCAAGCGATTGCGCAATCGCTTGCAAAGTGCACAAGCGACGGGCAATGGCTCTGCTCGATCGATACCGCAGCCGACTGCATTGACTGGGGGCGGGGCCAATCGCCCGTCGCTTGCACATCGCGCAATCGCTTGGTCCGTCGCCGACTATGACGTCGATCTTAGCGCGCAGTCGGTGCCTTTCGATCAATGATCCTAATTTCAATACATTTTTTTCTATTTTTGACGTTTTATATGCCGTTTTGCGTTCACTTGCGCATATTTAGCTCAAAACTCAAACGAAAAAGAAAACATAAAAAATATGAGCAATGAGCAAAAGCAAGACGGCACGTGGAACACCTGAAAGACAAAAGGAGAATGTAATGAAACCGAATTTATCGGTCGGAAGTCGCCGCCCGCGCGCCAAATACGCATCGTGCGCCAGAGCGCGTGCTGGCGCTTTTCACTCTCTCGCGGCGGCTCCAAACGGCCGCACGGACCGTAAACTATAAAGACAACCTTGGCTTGGGGCTAGCGCAGATACTGCGCCGCGGTTGCTACGCGTATTGCACATGTGAGAAGTGATCGCGCTATTGTGAGTACAATGTCCATGAGTGACTCATGATTCACGACAACTCACCATGGGCCATGTAAGGTTACTCACACACTCGCAAAATGCTGCCAGCTGTTTGTTTTTATTACCAGTCACCATACTTCTTTGCCTCGCCGCGGGCGTTGATACAGTGATGTGGCACTGCGGTCCTCCGCCATTCTTATTCTCCACTAATTTAGCAGTATCTTTTTCATAGTAACACATTCATGCATTTTCCATTCCAGCATTTCCATACTCTTTGCCGCCAGCCATTATACTTACCGTGTTTCATCCACTTTTCCAAGAACTACTTCAGGATGACACCCCCTAGTGTCGGCTTACCTATCCATACGCCACAGGTGCTTGAAAGGTGGGAAAGAACTGGGAGCATCTTTTTTACGCCATCGTTTGCGCTCTCTCACTGAGATTGTATCATACATGGTCAATTCCATTACGAACTTTCGTACGTAGTCAGTGGTTTCTCCACCCAGCTGCCTCCTTCGATTTTCGGGCTGAGGCACAAATGTCTGTCCATTAGTTCATAACGTTTCTAAGCACCATTAGAGGTATTGAGTGCGCTCTCGGCCGAGCGATTGGCAAGCGACGGACAAACGATTGGGCGATCGCGATCACTTCATCGATTGTCCGTGGCCGAGAGTGACGACGGTCTTAGCGTTAAAGACGTTGAGAATAGCGTAGCGGCCCCATCCCAAACTCCATTCTAACCGCTTGAAGGCATATTAAATATGCGAAGTAAGGAGAAGTACCAAGCCAGAAGGTAGTAGGAATGGCGTGCTTTAGAAACAAAATTCGCGCTGCGGACGCAGCGCTTCCAACGGAAGATCTTTGAATCTGTCCCATTTGTGGAATAACGAGCTTTTCAACACAAACAACAAGTATTACTTTTTATGGGCAGTCTCACTGGACTACAGCTATGTAATTAGTGGCCACAACAGAGATTCAGAAAAAAACATATCTACATTTTATTAGAAAAGCCATAACATCGAGCAGCCGAGGCCTCGCGCGCTTCCCTGAATCAATACGACGAGGGGAGAACGTGATTGAGAGGTAGAAGAGATTGTTCTTTAACCGACTAAATTCTCTAGCTTTTCATCGTTGATACGATATGTCTGTAGTAGGTCTAGCGTTGAGAATTGTTTCTAAGATTCTTTTTCGACATATTGGACTGTCTTTTATTTTTTTTTCGTTTGAATTACTAGATTACCAAAGCGTATACTTCATGGGGCTTTGTTTTCGGACCTTTTACATCAAGTTTAAGTTCAATTCTAAATAATGCATGTTGTTTATCCATCTTTCGTGCTGTCATTTGTCTTTAAAAGGATCCATTCGGTAATTACGGCATCTGTTGGCCATATTAATTTCACGAATTTGCTGTAAATAGGCCACATCCGTCAGCTGATCGCAATCACAATTTTCGGAGGGCGGCTGGTCACATGGTAGAAGTAGCATCTTTTGCCTTGATAACACAACTCATCCACTTGAAAGGTGTTCAAATGCCATCCTTACTCCAAGATTTCGGATGTTTTCCAAACTATTTTTGTGCCAGTCCTTTAATGACAATCCTCGAAGTTTATTTGCCAGCTTATTCCTTGAGTGAATAGTTCGATATAATGTATCGGCCGAATATCTCATGCTTGAACTGTTAACATTCGTGAATAGTAAAAAGATCAAATTGGTTGGTGCAATATTTTAAGGATGTCTGGCCCTAAGTTCAATTTTCAAACAGCTTCCATTGTATTCTTAATACATATTATTGCCAGTCATGTCATGATTTATTGTAACAACTAATATATTGAAAACCTGTGTTGACCAGATCTCTGTCAATAGTTCAGTATCTGTATGTTTCTACCCAGTAACATGTTGAGTGACAGTTGACATCAGCCTTTATGTGAATAATCTCATTTTTGTCTTTTCTACTTTATAAAAATGATTTATTCTCAATCTTAGGCTCATGGGTTTTAAAACTTGATTATGAAGACGGTTATTGGCCACTTCAAACAGGCATGTTTCGCCTTAGCTTTACTCAGGCTCAGATCCTTTCTTTCTCAGTTTCATAGCTCATTTTTTGGTACCAAGTTACGAATAATATGGTCTACTTCGGGACGCATTGTTCCGAAGCAAACACCGAGCGCCTATGTAGCTCTATTTCTAGACAAGAGGAAGGCTTCAACATCTCAGTACCCATTATAGAGGTCGTCCAAAAAATCGTCATTGTCGCATGGGCAGGTTATACCTCTTTTTTTCAGGAAGGAAAAGTCGAGAGACAGGGGAAGTGAAAACCAAGTCAACATGTCCACGCCAACGTCCGATATGTCTAAACTTCCTGAAATGAAACCGCAGATCAAGATAGGTCACTATATACTGAAGGATACACTTGGAGTGGGCACCTTCGGTAAAGTGAAAGGTACGTTTTCCAATCAAATTTCGTAGCGGTTGCGATAAACAACCCGATAGCATTATTACATTTGCCTCGAGTAAGCCTTTTGGCAAGTTGACTCGCATCTCGCTATGCCTAACCCTGACCTAAAACATAAACCTGGATTCAAGACTGGGCCTTGAACAATGCATAGCTCCGGTGACTCTGGGCCGTACCCTATTCTTCTTCTAGGCTAGGGGAGCAAAACTCTATAAAACTCTAAACTGTAAGCAAAACTTAAACCTATTAGTTTTCAGCGACCCAGTATCTTTGCTTTCCACGCTTGCTTGCTTTTACACGCATGTACAGGAGGGTGCAATAAAAAAAGACATTTTGTCTCCAGACTCAAATGGATTTAATCACACTTTGCTCAGCTCAAAGCGTGTGCTCCCAACTTAGAATTGAAGAGCGCATTTCATTTCATAAGAAAATCTTCATAGTGGCCATCCCCCGGAAACATGGTGCTCTGGGGCCGGGTGCAGCAAGCCCCTTGTACAGGGGGAGGGGTACCCCTCTCCCTGTACGAGGGGCTTGCTGCACCCGGCCCCTGGTCGAGCTCAATGGGGTTCCCTTCTGATCGTGTACCGTTACGACGGGTTGAGGGGGTTGCATAGTTAGAGCTAATGTCCCTAGGAAACTATCCCACGTTGAATCGATCCAAGAAATTATGTAAGAGCTTCAGGCTGAAGCAGTTACTGTAGGCCTCCCTGAGCTCGACGACGGTGACAGATGACGTCATATTCTGAAGACGGTGAGGGTAGTGAAGGAGGGCCTGCGTGTACTTATAGAGGGGGATTGCTGAGGAACTTCCGTCAACGACGGCAATCTCTGCGAAGAAAAAAAGGCCGAAGTGCGACCTGGGCAAAATGTCTTCTTTTGGCCCCCCTGCATACAGTACATATATGCAGTTTCTCATGGCGATTTTTGTTGGAAGGGCAGTGAACATTTAAATGGATTTTTTGTTTCTCTAGTCTAGGGGAAGAATAGGATACGGCCCCTGACCTAATCGCAAGTTTCCAACGCCTCTCTTTCGTTCAGTCCCTGGATTTGAATAATTTAAATCGACGCCAGCTAGCTTTTCGACAGACTATCTTTAGCAGTTTTAGTCAAGTAGAACCCCCAAAAGTCCGTTAATATTGAGTCCATGCCGATCATTGGCGAGTTAGGGAGCGGTCATTACAGTTCTGAAGTATGTTTCACTGACTCCATTGTTATGGTTGCCATCATTTCGTTTGCTGCTTGCTTCACACTTTTTTGTTATTTCCAGTTGGTATTCATGAAGCCACCGGGTATAAAGTAGCGGTGAAGATCCTCAATCGTCAGAAGATCAAAACTCTGGATGTAGTGGGAAAGATTAGACGAGAAATACAGAATCTTTCACTCTTTCGTCATCCACACATAATACGGCTGTGAGTTGATTTTATGTCGGTATTCATTTTACCTTTCATAATTAAGAATCCAAGAAAATATTGGATAGTGATACTGGTATCGTAAATCTGGTGTTTACTTTTTTTCTGGCGGAGGTTTTTTCTGAAGTAAAGGACTATAATGGAATGTAATGGTAATGACAGTAGGGTGGGTTAGCTTGGGTCTTTTGAAAGTTGGGCCTAAGGAACAACGTAGGCATTTCCGCCTGTTCTTCACGAAAGAGAATGAAATTTGTGAAATCGTTATAGGTATCAGGTAATCAGTACCCCTACTGATATATTCATGATAATGGAATATGTATCAGGTGGTGAACTCTTCGACTATATCGTAAAGCATGGACGTGTATGTTCTTATCTGTCTTCCAACCATCAGAAAACACCTTTAACATGTCTAAAATTTCAGCTGAAAACGCCAGAGGCTCGTCGATTTTTCCAGCAAATTATATCTGGAGTAGATTACTGTCATAGACACATGGTCGTTCATAGAGATCTGAAACCCGAGAATCTCCTTTTGGATGAGCACAACAATGTCAAAATAGCAGATTTTGGTGAGTTTCACTTTTTTCTTTCATTTCACTGGTTTCTTAATACTGCATTGAAGGCTTGTCAAACATAATGACGGATGGTGATTTTCTTCGCACAAGTTGTGGGTCACCAAACTATGCTGCACCCGAAGTCATTAGTGGCAAGTAAGTAAACGCATCTCTACATAGAATCAGAATTGCTGTTTTCTTCACAACCTTACTTCCTGTGCTCGTAAATATAATATTTCGTTGCTTGTGAGTGTAGCCCTTGAATGTTCTTTTATAGACTTTATGCTGGACCGGAGGTGGACGTGTGGTCTTGCGGTGTTATACTTTACGCCTTGCTCTGCGGTACTCTTCCTTTCGACGATGAACATGTTCCTACGCTTTTCAGAAAGATAAAATGTACGTTTCATTTACCTATCTCTGATTACGTGTGGTTTTCAAATAAAGTGTGCCACTTTTTTTTTAGCTTTTCTTTCAATCTCTAGGCCTATTTTTCACGCTGTCGAAAGAATTTCTCTCGCTTTCGTAAGATACGGAGCATTGTGGTGGCAGTTCATTTAAAACCACGTTAAACGTGTTTTTTGTCAAATATGGAAGTAAGCCTTAGGCTAGGGTGCGAGAGCCATTCAAATTTTCTTCGATGTTCCTTCTCCTCTCAGAGGATGCCCCGTAAATTGCGGTAGCGCCGTTTTCTTCTTCACGCTTTCAAATTATGTTTATCGTAATAAAATTTGATCTGCTTTTAGTCTTCCAACTTTTCAGCAGGAGTTTTCCCAATACCAGAGTACTTAGACAAGCCTTTGGTCAATTTGCTACTACACATGCTAATGGTTGATCCAATGAAGAGGGCCACCATAAAAGATGTGATGTAGGTTCTCGTGCAGTTTTTGAGACTATTCAGTTTGCGTGGGTTTTCAGTGTTTCGTTTTTAGCGAAACATTTCAGTGCCCATGAATGGTTCCAAAAAGATCTGCCTGCTTATCTGTTCCCACCTGTGAATGAATCTGAGGCCTCTATAGTGGATATTGAGGCAGTACGTGAAGTCACAGAGGTAAGCGATTTGTACCAATCATTGTTAACACCCAGCTTAACCTGCTATCTACATTCTCATCGCTATGCTTGTTAATGTGAAGCAATTTGAACATGGTGTTTTGCTGTGAGTGCACACTATATTTAGCTGACTAGACCTATTATTTGCCTTTATGTTATCAATGACAAATCCAGTCAATAAGGAAGACGTTAGGCTTACAACTACAATTTGCCTTCTGCTTGATTTCTTAGCATCAGATCTCTTTTATATTTAACTGGATGATCTCTGGTCTAAACACTTCCTTTTTGTCATTTTGGAATTCCATGTAATAAGAATGTTTAGTATAGCATAATATCAATAATACCAAATTATATACTATTTACTACCCATTCTATGTTCGTTAGAGGAAAAACTTTTTATTATATACTATCGCACAGCATCGAGCTTACGAATCACTTCATCGTTTACTTTCTTTCTTAACCCTCTTAATACTGCACTGATAGTGACAAAACTCGATCGGTTGGGGTATAAGCTATGTGAGTATACTATGGGTGTGACCCAACTTCTTCAAGAATTGGCCTTTTGAAACGCGGTACCTATACGGCTTTTGATAATTTCTCAATATAATCTCTTTATTCTCTTGATCGAAGTGCTCAGTTTAATTGCCACTGCTTTTGGCCTAGTACGGTCAAAGTCAATTTTCTGATTCGTCGTGGTGATTTTGTACCAAAACAAATTTCAGCGCTACAATGTACCCGAAGAGGAGGTTACTGCAGCGCTCCTGGGCGACGATCCTCATCATCATCTTTCAATAGCATACAACCTCATTGTCGACAACAAAAGGATAGCTGATGAAAGTGGGTTTAGTGATAACTCGGTATTTGATTTTCGTAGTTCGCACTTAAAAAGTGGCCTTTTGAATGCGCCCGCTTCGCTTGTGCTCGACATTTTTTACATACATATCCTCCGTTTCACCGAGCTATGTGAAAGTGGGGTCAACCACCTTAAAAAGTGGTTAATTCCTCACTTCCCTGAGAATCCAATAGGAGTGTACGTACAGTAATGTGCAACATTTTGTTAAGTAAGCCACATTCCTATTCATGTATTGTCACCTTCTGCAGTATTTGTTGTTTAGTACTTTCGCAGCTCGCCTACATTAGTAAGGTACTGTTTCAGGCTTGTAAATGTGACTAATAATTCAGTTTTTGACCAGTATTCGAAAGGTTTTGACTTGAGTCCTCTGCCTTTTTGAGAGTAAAATTCTGGAAGTTCAAACTGATGTTTCATGTTTGGTGCAACATTTTGCGTAAAACGCTTCCATGTGGCTGTTTTCGCTACACTCCGTTGCAGAACTATACGACATACCCTCTGCGTTTCTTGAGTTGCGAGAAACTATGTGCAAAAATGGCTTATGCCATTCGATTCGGCGTGTAAAGAAACCTACAACAGAGAATCTTCAAGCAGTTTTGTCAAATTCCAGAAATCTAGGGTCAAAAAATTGAAAAAACGGCCGTTGCAAAATTATACGACATAGCAGAAATTTTGACAATTTTTTTGCTTCACTAAAATTTTTCCAAACTACTCCACAGTCGTAATAGCACTGTATTGTAGTGAGCAGTCACGGATTCGCCGTGAGACGATCTCACCTTGAGGAGCCGATCTAACATGTTTTCTACCAATGTTTGTAGGCCTCCTCCTAGATCCGTGCGTAATCTTTGAGTAGCGCTTTTTGCAGGCGATGCACGGAATTGTACCGACTGCTCTAGGAATAAAGGCTACGAGCGAGAATGCCCTATAGGTTTCCCACCGGATTTAGACCTGACTAAGGAGTGGACGTTTCGAGTAAATGTACATGGTAGGATGCAATCCATGCCGAAGTTGACTTAAAGGAGGAATTCACGATTAGAATGAAGGTCGAAGAAAGGGAAACTGACCTAGTTGAGGGACCCACGGACCTCCTGAGGGTGCGAACTGACGCGCAATTCGCATGGAAAAATTTGACCTCGGCGACCTATCATGCCTCAAAGCTGGCGGGTCCGGCGATCTCCGCCCACCGATCATCTGATCACTCGCCGTAGTTCAATACGTGGCGAGTGATTAGATAGCTGAGAGAGCGTAGTGTTGAAGAGGGCACAGCGATGAGAGTCGCATCAATGCTCGAATCAACGGGCAAGGAAGGGGTACCATTTCTCGGGTTCTGGGCCGTTTCTCATGGTTCTTCTAATTTCGTGTACCCTCACCATCCCTAGGTTAATTGAATGTGCTTTTCAGCGTGAATTTTCTTACGATAACGATTTACGCAATAGGAAGTTCCATCGGGAAGACCCTGCGTCACACGGAGCAATTACTTGGCCGCCAAGGAAGAGATATGTGGCCCTCCCACAGCGGAAGGTGCCGTGGTTGCTGATACCGACGTCATAGTCGGCGACGGACCAAGCGATGGAGCGATCGCGATCGCCTCGCTTGACCGTCGCTGCAAGCGCTCTCGGGTCGAGCGAATTTGGCACGCGATGCGCATCGCTTGCAAGAGCACAACTACGGTGCCGTAGGCTCTGCTCGATCTTACCGCACTGCATTGACTGGGGGGGCAATCGCCCGTCGCTTGTGCACTTTGCAAGCGATTGCGCAATCGCGTGCCAATCGCTCGACCGAGAGCGATCGGCAAGCGACGGACAAGCGATCGCGATCGCTCTATCGCTTGGTCCGTCGCCGACTATGACGTCGGTCTGAGCAGGACCCGCGCGACGCCCCGCCCCTCTGCGACGTGACGCCCACTGATTCACCGGTGGCTTGGGCGAGCTGCGTTGCCAGCGCGGTTAGGGCGCCATGCCTGCTGTTTGCTGCCCAGCACGCGTTGCGTAATCTCGTCCACGCGTGCGCGGTCTTCGCCGCAGTCCATCTGAGAGCCGCAATCAACGGCTACAAAAGGGGGTCCCATTTCTCGTTTCCTGAACGGATTTCGCTGCTTCTTTCGCCACTGACGTACCATTGAGGACCCCCTCGTCCCCTCTAAACCCCATTTAAACCTAGCGTAATCGCTTCCTTTAATAACATAGATAGCAGCCTTGTACTGCTGGATATTATGTCGATGACGACGATTTTTTATCGTGCACCGTAGCTGGCGGTGTTAAAGCACAACATGTTATTCGATGAATCCTCACCCTGTTGTACAGGTTACACTTCTTGGCTTATCATCTAAAGGTCTAACAACTGATTTGGTGTGTCATGTTACAGATGGTTCTTTTCGACGGAAATATGTTTCTCCTAGCCAGTATGATGAATGGCACTAGTAAAAAAATGATTTGAGCAGAAATCCATCTTCTTCTCGAAGAGGAGCTTGGTAATGATACTGCACAGCTTACAGCTGGTGTGGCAAGCTGACTTGTCTTCAGGATTCACCGAATGAACTCCACGGACTAGCAGTAAGTGCTCATTCATCGCCTGCTACCGTCTACGACGCAGAATCGTCATCATCGGCATATTTTTCAGCAGTACAAGGCTGTTATCCATGTTACTGAATCGACTTCGACTTGCTTTGAAGCCTACCATGTAGATTTACTCGAAAGGTCCACTCCCGTCAGGTCTAAATCCGGTGGAAACCTATAGGGCATTCTCGCTAGTAGCCTTTATTCCTAGAGCAGTCGGTACAATTCCGTGCATCGCCTGAAAAAAGCGCTATTCAAAGATTACGCACGGATCTAGGAGGAGGCCTATAAACATTGGTAGAAAACATGTTAGATCGGCTCCTCAAGGTGAGATTTCACGGCGAATCCGTGGACTGCTCACCTACAATACAGTACTATTACGACTGTGGAGTAGTTTGGAAAAATTTTAGTGAAGTAAAAAAATTGTCGAAATTTCTGCTATGTCGTATAGTTTTGCAACGGCCGTTTTTTCAAATTTTTGACCCTAGATTTCTGGAATTTGACAAAACTGCTTGAAGATTCTCTTTGTAGGTTTCTTTACACGCCGAATCGAATGGCATTAGCCATTTTTGTGCATAGTTTCTCGCAACTTCCAGAAACCCAAAATTTGGGGTATGTCGTATAGTTTTGCAACGGAGTGTAGTGAATGTTTTCATTGAATGGGTAACGACGTACATTCTGTCTTTCTGAATGTCGCGTTTGCTTAAAGAGGCTCTTGATTCAATGCCACGATTTCTTCATTTGCACTGCTTCTGGGTATGGAATACAGTTTTGCTCTGCTGCAAAGGCACTTTGCGGCTCCCAGACAATACCTAACCATTTGGGCGCGGCCGCGGCGAACGCGGCCGAGTTGATAGGTGCCCGCGAACTCAGCACAGCACAGTTCGCGGGCACAATCGACTCGGCCGCGTTCGCCGCGGCCGCGCCCAAATGGTTAGGTATTGTCTGGGAGCCACATTTGCATATCTTTTGGTAATATTGTATAACACAGAGAGGCACCAAAATTTTATTTCAAAAGAATTCCAAAAGTTCAGAAAGTTCGAAAATTCCAAAAACTCGAAAGTTTCAAAAGAGCAAAAAGCTATTTGAAAAAGAATTCTTTCAAATAGCTTTTTTGCTCTTTTGAAACTTTTGAGTTTTTGGAATTTTTGAACTTTCTGAACTTTTGGAATTCTTTTGAAATAAAATTTTGGTGCCTCTCTGTGTTATACAATATTTAGGTGCTGATGAGGCTCCGGGACAGCACAATATTAAGAGATTTTCGGTAATGTCTATACTTCCTCAGGGTCGATCTTATTCAAGAAGAACACGGCGGTGCACGAACTGTTCTAATTCCAATTTTTCACAAGGAGTGCTTTGCAGTTATTTAGTGATAGCGACTTCATTCCTGCGCCATTTTCAAGTTTTTGTGTGTTGTACATGTTCTTGTGCTGGATAGTATGACCGTTCACAAAAAGTTTTACCTGCAGTGAGCAGCTACGCGTAAGCTCAAGAGGAGAGCATTGTGGAAAATCGAAAAATTGTTTAGTGGACAGAGTCTAGCTCCAATCCCTCCCCCCTGTGGCTGGGTTCTTAACGTTTATAATCAAGGTCAATGCTGCCCGAATTTTCAAGGCATTGTGGGCTCTGCCCCGCCGTGGCACCCTTACCAGATTGGACTTCCGCCCAAGCGTCCACTCACTAAGGCCGATGTCAGACTTTGCGAATCGCACGAATCGCTAGTAACAAATCAGCCGATGTCAGACTCTGCGATTGGAGCGATTCACATTACTCCCATCATGACCAAATCGCCTGTGGTTCTCAATCGCGCGATTGGTGCGCCGGTCACTCCTTGTGGTCAGGGGCGAAGCTCCGCAGCAAGTATCGGTCGGGGGGGGGTGGGGGGGGGCGCCACGCGAATTGATCGCTCAGACCTCGGTCAGACTCGGCGATTGCGTCGCTGGACACCAGCGACGGAGCCGCCAGCGACGGAGCCGCCAGCGACGGAGCCGCCTAGCCACAAGAGTGGGCAACGGGCGATGACTCATCACACGATCGATCGATCACACTACTAATTTGTATGAAATTTTGGAATGTGGCACTTCGCTCGGCGACATAATAACTAGTCTTTTACATAATTAAGCTTAAGGTAAATTAGCGATCAGGACCTCTAAGTCTTTTCATAGTTTTAAGACACAATGAGGAGTTTGAACTATATCAAAATACTTTTGTACGTATGACTTCTAGAGTTTTTAACCACCATCCCTTTGAAATCCGAGTTAGCCTTCCAAACGTTCAATTCGTTTCCCAACAATGTGTACTATGAAAGCTCTCATCTGTAGTTGATGATGAAGTTCACGCGCCCGTGGCCCACTCTTTAGTGGCTGGCGGCTCGTCGTGGTGTCCAGCGAACCAACGCGAGTCTAGACCGAGTCTCCCCTGCCACAACTGGGAGTTGATCCGCGACCCGCCCATTCGCGCGATTTGGGAGCGATGCTGGGTCGATGATGGGAGTAATGTGAATTCGCTCCAATGCACAGCGTATTGACATCGCGGCATATCGCGCCGAATTCGCTAGCGTCCGCGGTCGCCGTTGGGGGATGTGGTCCGCCACGGTACTTAGGACCAGAACAAGCGGACGATTTTTTCGCGCTTCGGCAATTGCGACCATCGGCCGCGCGCGCAGCGCTTCCAGCAGCGAAAAAGCTACTCGGTACGAGGGTGTCGTTGATGATATCGGAGCGTCGTCTATATTTGCTCTGAGTTTCTAATGTTGCGACAAGGAATTTGAAGCTTACTAACCATGGACTTGATAGTGAACGAGGAAATGGCCACCAGAAGAGGACCACTAAATAGCAGTGAAGAAAGAGGTAGGTTAATTTTGCAGAGGATGGATGGTAGACCCTGGAAGAGGAGTGGTTGATGGACGTTCGATGAGACTCACGATCAGTTTGCTATGATATATAGAGTATTACCTAGGCCGATGAGTGTGTAATTACCTCGTTCACCAATAATTTGAAGTGTTCTAGAATTCTAGAATACCACTTTAACGGCATCGCTCGGAATCGTGTAATTCACAAAACATTTCCATTGATGAGAGAGAATTGGTGATTCACCGCATGTCTCAATACAATGAGTGTGAGCGTGGGCAAGCAATAAATCAGAAACTTACAAATTCACGCATGCAAAAAAGCTGCTCCAATCGCGCGTTCTTCATACCGTAGTTGTTTTCGCTGCGGGAGCGCCAGCCTGCCGCGCGATGTCGCGTTGCGAAGAGCGAAAATGTCGCTTTCTGTCCTAAGTACCCACACCCGCGTTGCGGTACCAACCAATTGAGTGATTCACTGGCCGCGACGCGACACAACACGGCGCGACGCTAGCGTCTGACATCGGCCTAATGCGGCTTTTGATGGGTGATACATTCACTCACTTATGAACGGCTGCGGATCTGTGCCACTATGTTTTATGGAATCAAGTCTCCCACATGTTGTTATGGTTGTTAAATGGTATTGTTTTACAGCGGCGAAACTGACAATCGAGGAATTCTATCAGGTTGCACCAAATAAGCATCATCACTCCGAACAGCATCGCCATCCTGAGCGCATTGCAGGTAAATCCGAGCACTTATTAAAAAGTCTTCATTTCAAAGCCGGTGTCCGAGCATTGTATCACTTTCGTACTGCAATGATACGTCGATGTCCCATTGTTTCGTTTAGCTGCTGTGAGCAACAAAATCACTCCTACTCTTGAAAACGCTGGAGTTGATGTGTCATTTGCAAACTCAACGCCAATGCAAGCAACAGGTTACAAATCTGGTGTAAAACGGGCGAAGTGGCACCTTGGAATTAGATCGCAAAGTCGACCTGGTCAGTTGCTATCTTTCGCACTCTTTATTGTTATCTTTTCTTCTTATTGAGCTTGTTTCATATAATCGTTTTCATTGGCATTTGATCAACTGAACCAAACATTTTTTTTTCATTTTTTGCAGAAGACATCATGTACGAAGTGTTTCGGGCTATGAAAAGTTTGGATATGGAGTGGAAAGTTCTCAATCCGTATCATGTAATAGCACGAAAGAAGCCTGACAATCCGATAGCTGACCCAGTAAGTACTGGATATACTTTTTGGCACACTTCATTGCAACGCTTCTTCTACATAGGCGATTTATGTCTTCAGTCTCTTTGCAGATTGTATTGTAGGTAACTCCCTAATGAAGTTATAAGTAGAAGTATTTTGTTAAGGATCGCCCCCACATTTCGTGCGTCATTAGCGAACAACATTGCGCAATTGATCTATCGATAATCCTTCAGTTTTCGCAGTAAAGTGGTGTTTAATATTTAGCGTTGATTAGAACACTTGCGGAGCCGTTCATGATAAAAAGTGACCTCAAGTTACTGACATCCAGGCTTTTTGAATGAATGCTAATTGAGGGGGGGGGGTTGTCAAATTGCCTGGTATTTCCGAAGTCAGTCTGCAGACTGAACAATTAGAAACCATGTATGATGATGTAAGTCTCGCTGCGAATTATTGGTTTAGCAAATTTGTCCTTCTGAGATTGATAAGTGCTGCTTTCAAAAGTTGTGACGGTACATAGATGACGGCCAGAACGTATCCTGACCACGCCAGTAAGCTCTCCGTCTTTTCTGGTGTCTCATATGAAACCGTGTGGAAAGATAAAGACGCTTCCACATTGGCATGACCCTTTAAATATTTGTGTACGCCGAATCACATTTAATTCCGCAGCGATTATGAATACAGCTGTAGGTGGCATACCTCTTTAGCATTTTGATCATCGCTCTCCCTTCTCAGTCTCTTTTCAGCCTATTCACGCTATACACCAACATTTGTTCGAGCTGCGCGTTGAGCAAGGGAGTGGGTGTCCTAGGAGAAAGGGTGAAAAGGATTGTGGGCGAAACCAGGAACTAATAGCCAAAAATGTGGGGTTCAAAGAAGGATGAATTTAATAATTTCGACATTTGGTGAAGAAATAGTCAGCGTAAATGTCTACAGTTATGCGCGATAGGCAGACGAATGGTGAACATTTCTTGTGAGCTGGGAGTACGCTTTGACGGACCATGTGTCGCGATTAGGTCGGATTGTTTGCGCTCATAAGAGTGCCCCGGTAGCGTAACTGGTAGCGCACTTGCCCGGAAAGCGAGAGGTGCGGGTTCTAGTCCC
>MU868435.1:147920-168861 GCA_036418205.1 Ostertagia ostertagi | reverse complement strand
GCTGGGACTAGAACCCGCACCTCTCGCTTTCCGAGCAAGTGCGCTACCAGTTACGCTACCGGGGCACCATTTCATTCCAACTCAGCTTTTCAAGCTATGGTAAGTATACCATGAAAAGCTGAGTTGGAATGAAATGGTGCCCCGGTAGCGTAACTGGTAGCGCACTTGCCCGGAAAGCGAGAGGTGCGGGTTCTAGTCCCGCCTGGGGCGAAAGTTTTGTTCACAACCCAGCATTCTTGTGAAACATTCGCAAGGCGAACTGCGGCCAAAAACAGCAGTTAACAAACAAAACAGTCAAAGCTCATAAGAGTATTTTTTGTTTGAAAGCTGGACGTACTACATATAAGGGAAGCGCTGTTTTGTGATACTGTGACTTATTCCTTCAACACGTTCCGATGAATCTTTTAGACATCTTTTTTTCAGCCAAAAATGTCTTTACAACTGTACCAGGTAGATCAACGCAGTTACTTGCTGGATTTCAAAAGTCTGGTCGATGATGAAAGCACTCGTAAGTCTTGCTTCACGTTAACGAACTGATTTGAATCTCTTTCTACCCTGTAATGATTTACTATTACATTAGTCCTTTTTACATTAACATTTCTGTTGCAGCTGGAAGTGCTTGTTCTTCTCGTCACGCATCAGTATCAATGCCATCCAAGCCACCCGCGATGAGAGGAATGCGTACTCAAAGCATGACCATGGATGTAAGTCAATTGGAGTATTTGAATTCGAGCAGTGTTAAACATGGCCATCGTATTGGAAGCTCAGTAACCTTTTCACTCCCTTGAAGAAAACTTGATGACCTTTGCTCCCGCACCTTGTCCAATCTGAGGAGAGGTCTAGTGGACGATCAGTCTGAGGTGGTGGTAGGGATGGTATTTGAGCGTATGGCAACGCATAATCACACTTTTACCACGCTATTTACCTGAAAGCAGTGCAGTGTCTTCGGCCCTCCCACCTCTGAGCTTTCTCTTGAACTTTCTATCCAGAATGTTGTCGGTGAGACTCTCCTACCTGTCTTGGTAATTCTAAGTTCAAATTTTTAGTTAGAGACAGAATCCTTATTGCATTCATTCAGCAGTTGATCTTGCTTCCTGTGTGATGTTTTGTATCTTACAAAAGTTTATTACCATGATCCGTGATCAGAGTCAACCCTGCGTTGCGCAGTTCGCAACGGCACGTTGAGAGATCCTCAACGCACGCTGTATGGGCGGAGACGCAGACGGCTCGAGCATGCGAGTGTGAATGTTCGCGCGAGAGAACGTGTCTAATCGGGCGAAACTGCGCAACGTGGCCGTTTTTGAGAACTGCGCAACTTAGGGTTGTTTCTGTCTGTGATTCCATGCACAAGCACGACGGGCTGTCGTTTTGTTGGAACAAACTAGCACCATGCACGGTTGATAGTAATAGCCCATGTGAAAAATGGCACATCCTTTGTACTTTTATTAGTTGGACTCATCTGTTGTTCTATAATTAGTAGATAACAATAATAATAATAATGAGTAATTGCAATACAATTGTTTAGGTGGATCCCTCGCCACCTCCATCGCCGTCAGGTGCGAAATTATCACAGACGATGCAGTTTTTCGAGATGTGTGCCTCGCTAATCGGGACCTTGGCACGATGAATGCGAAACTTTTCGTACAACTTACTTGTTCTCACATTTTGTAAAGTACAGTGTCCTTTCATCGAGTTAGGAACGTATTTCATACGGATTCTAAATGCTTCGTTGACCTTATGATTGGCTTGTTTGGCTTGTAATAATCAGTCAGCAGTCCTTACAATAGAGACTTTCAGTAGAAAAAAAAGAGCATAGCTAGTGAAATGATAAAGAAACACTTAGGGTCATTCCGTTTGTACATGCGTTCTTGAGCAATGTAAATAAATATTTGTTCGGTTATCAAGGAGATAGACATTAATTGTACTGTTTAGAACATTGAATTACCTCTGCACGTACCCAAAGTCTTGCTTCGCTATTGAGTGTTGAGGCAGTGGAAAAAGGGGATAAATTGGAAAAAAAGCGCAATTCTGAACAAAAGTCTAATGGACTGTTAGTTCAATAAAATATTCTTTTACTTGTTATTTTTTTCACTCATCGTTCTTTCATGAACAGGTATTTGCAATCAACAAGTGGACTAGACTTCATTGAGCTTCTCCATGTTTTCACAGATGTCTGCTAAAGGAGCGCTCCTTTTCATTTCAATCGTAAGGGGTTGTGGGCAGGGTCTGTCCTATCGTTGTTACTTTTCGAAAACGAACGCTTTCTGTCCTTCGTCAGAAGTGCGACACTTACGATCGTTGCTGTCGGACGACAGCAACGATCGTAAGTGTCGCATGTGTCGCAGATCGATACGCACCCAATGCTGTGCGACACTTGCAGTCGTTGCTGTCGTCCGACCGACTATGCGTCCGGCTCATACACCCCGCGTAGTACCGTATCCTGTGACAGTGGAGCGCACTTTTTGACGAATTTCGGTGGCGACTAGAAGTTTACTCACCTATCCACTCCGTTTGTAGCCTCGTGTTTTTCCTCTCGTCTCCAATGACATTTCTTGAATTTTTTCACGTTTCCTTTCTCAGAAGTGGATGCCTTTAATTTTGGTTTCGTTAGACGTCCAGTGTTGGTGACATAATGTATTGTTTCCAGTTTTCCTTTGTTTTCGGGATCTTATATAGGTTTTCTCAGACAATAGTTTAGATAATTTCAATCCAAGATGGAAAATACACCTAATCACTCAAATGATCACTACACGTGTAACGGCGAGTCTTCGAACACTGTGAAGTGCGTGAAGTGCCCTGAGGAAGGTGTGCTAGGTAGGTTTTTTTGATAAGAAAAAAACTTTTGTTTTAGTTTTAAGTTTTTTGAAGGTATTGGTTAGCAAATAGAATCGCAGATTAATTAAACAAGAAGAGAGACATTTATCACGAGAGCTCCTTCACCCAACAAAACCAAGCGGAACTTGGTGCCTTATGAAGCTCTCTGGTGAACTGATTACGTGTTGGTTAGTAGGTTGGCTTGTGATGTGATCTTAATAGCTATTAGTCCAAATAAAGTGATAGGGAGAGCTTTGTTCGAAAGAAGTCGGCTACGAAGAAATCACTTTCTTCCTGTTGGTCATTCTTCAGAAATGTAGAAAGAGTCATCTTAATGTTTGCCTATACTGCGTCCGATATACCGGTATTACCCAAAACTCCCCTCTCCACTCTTTCTTCTAGCCGGCTTACAACAATTACCATCTTCCTGACCCTACATACTTCCTCCTTCCTTTATGAGGCATTCTAAGTTATGCAGCTTACCATTGAGTCACTCATAAAACGCTTTTTTGAGAAGTAGAACATATATTTTATGTTAAATAGAGCAGCTTAATAGCTAACATTTCTTTTAGAATCAAATAACACCTCTTACTGTGAGAAGTGTTTCCTAACGATGGTCAAGGGGAAGTTCAGGTCTGCTCTCAGTAAACGGAAAATATTCAGGGTCTGTGATTTTATATTTTGTTAAAATATTGGCATATCGAAGTTAAGCTGTGCCTGAAAGTATGCGCAGAAATCGTAGGTTACGGTAGAACGGTGAACACCGTTTTCAGTTACATTTTATTTCCTCCGCCTTCTTTACATGTCTTCAGCTCCGCATAATGATTGGCTTAGCTATTACTTTTTGAAATCCGTCACTCGTGAGAACAATGTCGTTCCTTTTTGGAGTGTTGCATTTCACATAAAAGAACCACATTGCTCTCCTTAATACCCATTTTTTGAGCAAAATACATATGACACAAAGTGGAAAAAAAATCCAACTTCTGCTCGACTGAACATAGTTTGTCTGCTCATTCAGGATAAAGATTCCCGAAAAGCGCTGATTGTTTTGGACGGTTCCAGGGAATCGGCTTTCCTTTTTCGACAAATCGAGGATTCTGTGAAGCAGACCAATTTCAAACGACTAATGATCGAGCCTTCGGTAAACGATAGCTTTTTTGTCTTGATTTCCCATTTTGGATTTCATTTATTCATTCATTTTCGCATTCACTTGTGCGCTACAATAAATAAAACGCTATTACTCTTTTTACAGTTTCTTCTATTGCTGACTTCGTTGGATTCTTCGGAAGTATGTAACGTGGAAAAGAAACTTTCTATATTGCGTCAAGCTCTACCCTGTACGTATTTTGTTCTACATCTGGCAGCTGTATTTGGGAACCTCCAAATAGGCTGCAGTGACGGTTGTGTCGGCCTTCAACATGTATGGTTCCATTAAAGAAATTTGGACAGTGGAGTCATTTCAAATGCCTGTCACATCCGAATGGTTATATCACATGCTGGAGTGATTACCACCTTTTAGATACCAAGGTTGGTCGAGCTTCTCGATTCATTCCGTACGACTTATTCTCGTGAAGAAATGTTGCGGCTTCTCCAGGTACGACTCATCCGAGAATTCTCGAAGTGTGTCGGCATATCGAAGGTAATTGTTTTTTTGTTTGCTTTTTCTCATAAACTCAGCTAAGGCAATTAAAACTAGTGTCGTTATTCAGGTGATGGTATCTTCAAATGGTGATCAGTTAGCTCACCTAGCGATTTCACAGATGTGCATTGGACGAGGTGATTACTTTTCACCTTTTCATGTAGTCTACGGCAGTTGTCGTATAAGAAAGCAAGGAACTGGTGTGAACCTGGAGTTTGTGAGAACGACTGTTGCTTGTTCATAGTGCTCAGAACTGGGTGTGGTTCACTAGGGCAGAAAGCGGCTTTTTCGTGTTTCGCGCTGCGGGGCGCGAAAAATTCGCTTTCTGTCCTAGTGAAGCACACCCCTCAGAACTTCGGGTTCGAATGCTGATAACTGGCTGGACTGAATGAATTCGTCTGTCTCGAACATTTCCTTGAATAGTCTCTATATCAGTCTTTAGCTATGATTTCATTTTGATATGATGTCGAGTCTACTTTAACCCTTTGACGACAATGGCACCCACCGGTGGGTGCCACTATGTTCGTCGCGTGGGACAATGGCACCCAATGGTGGGTGCCACCTTAAAATTTCCTTCTTTGTGCATTTAAAACATTTGTAACACCCCAATAATTATAAGCAAGTTCCATAATATCTATGGCTAGCACGACTTACAGAAATGTTTATTAAGAGCTAATTTATATAGAATTTTAGAATGTGCCATTTAGCTCGCCAGCATATTAATTGGGGTTTTGCATTATTAGGCTGAAGATTAATTACTAATCAGGACTTCTTCGTCTTCTCATAGCCCTCAGATATGGGAAGGGGTTTGAAGTGTACCGGAAATCTTGGACACTTAAACTTTTAAAGGTTTTGCCCTCCTTCCCTTTGAAACGCGAGTTCCCGTCCAAATTTGGAATTCTCTTAAAAATAACCAGAATTGCAGTTATAACAGGTATACGGTTAAAGTCGGAAATGAAATTCTACAGAAAAACTGCTTTAAATGACAATTTTCCCTAAATTTGAGCGAGATCTGGGGCGGTATTCAATCCTTCCCCTCAGGGGTTGGGGGACGAAAATCCCTTTAAATTTTCTCTGTCTTCCCAACTGGGATTGTCCTGATAAAGGGCCTACATTTAATGTATGTATGTAGGTCAAGTAACATGCATTGAAAATGAAGAAACTACATCGTTAAAAACAAATAAATTTAAAGGGATTTCCGTCCCCCAACCTCTGGGGGAAGGATTGAATACCGCCCCTGGGCGCGCTATAAGCAGGCGTGGTCCCACGAGCAAGCTACGTGCAAATCCGCATTGTCGTCAAAGGGTTTAAAAACTCGCTATTTTTTGCATGGCCCAACAACATTCTTCGAAGACAGTTGGCCCTATTCCGATCGGGTATCTACGAGGCCTTTTCAGGTGCAAGAGTGTCGGATATGACGGATGTAGTTGAGAACACTTCACAAGGAGTAACATTCATTCGACCTTTAAGAAGTGTCAGCTCTGAAGAAATCGCAACCGCATTGCGCTTGGAGAACGTGGAGCACTACGTACTAATTCCACCTGTCATGGTGAGTTATGTTTTCTAATAACTTGCTTGAGCTGAGGAACAAGATAGGAAGCCCTGTCGCGCGGCAAGAAGGCAGAGTCGGCGGACGAGTCGCAGCGCGTGGTGTGCGATGTAGGACGTACAGTGGACATTCTATTTAACTTGACGCGAAATCCCTACAGTACGCGCGCGACTCGTCCGCTGATTCTGCCTTCTTGCCGCGCGACGGGCCTCCTTGCCGGGTACCCGTTGAGCTGTGGCCAGCAAATCTCCAACCAGTATGGCTCATTGTCTATGATACTTTGAAAGGGAGAGGTCGTATTTTGTTCTTTGGCGCAATTTGCGCTGTTTTCTGTAAGGTAGCAGTAGAATTCAGAGTGAAGAAGTTTCTGGGAAGGTTTATCAGATTTTCCAAAAAATACAAAATAATTTCAGCAACATTCAATGCGTAAAGATTATCTAAACATCAATAGTAGATTTCGATCAAAACGACGAATAGTGGTTACGAAAAGAGAGCATTTATTCACTTTCCCCGTGAAGGAATTTAAAAGCATTTTCACTCGATTACGAGATTTACCCACCTATCTTCCATTCCTAGCGCCTGGCAAGCGATTATCAGCTGGACAGCCCATATGGGCTGCCATCGTCTCCTGCCGCCGGCGTTAATGTGTTTAAGTTCCCAAAATTTTACGTAGTAAGTGGATTCTGATGACGGTTATTCAGTTTATTGTTGAGATTAGTTAAGTACGCCGAAGCGTGAATTATACCATTTTCATGAGAGCAAGGTGTCTTATGGACACTATTATGTACCAGCATTCGAAGCTTCCATGACTATGGTACAGATCTTGCCCTTATGCAGTTTTTCAGCTTGCCACAGGAAATCCACTTAATCATGCATGTTTCCTTTATAGAAATTAACCTTGTTGTTGAAGTGGTGTAAATAACGAGTCAGTTCACTCCGTGTAGTGTTCTGCTAAGTTTTCGTGCACTTTGAGATTGTACGAAGATGACTCGAGTGGTTTTGTCTGGGTAGCCAGAGGAAAATAACCTATTGAAGAGTCAGTTTGGCTGCTCCCTCATTCGTGTGCATCACACGGGACTGCACTGGTAAAACAGGGCATCGATATTTTTGCGCTTCCAGAAACTCCGCCCGCTTCGGTGCGCCCCAACCCCTGGAAGTACTTGATCTCCCTTCCTTTGCCAACCTCTATCCATTTTCCCGTTTCGAAGCAGTCTCTGAGCCGAACTATAAGTTTCCTTCAATTTCCGCCTACTTCAGCGCACGCCTCATCCCCAACAGCACTTGAGCTTCTTTTCTTCGCTTATCTCTACCCACTTTTTCCAAGTTTCCTGGCAAACTCCGCTCACCTCGATTCAACACTCCACCCTCCAATGGCGCTTGACCTCTCCCTCTTTGCCTACCTCTACTCATTTTTTGCCGGTCTCTAGGACTCATGTGAAGCGAATTATAAATTGGGTGGCCACTCCGCCCACTTTGGTGAACGCCCACTGCCAACATTTACCGTGCAGGTGAACACCCTCCCATTGCTAGACTTTTCGCTTTTTTCCCAATCTCCTGACCTTTTCGAACCGAGTTATTGTTTATGCGGCAAACCCGCCCTTTTTATTGCACACCACGCCCATTTAATTCTCTCTCTCTCCTCTGACTCCACTCTTCCCGGATTCTGAAACTTCTGAACCGTCTTATGAGGATTCGCAATAAATACCACTCACTCAAGGACGCGCTCCGTCCATTGCGGGTGGGCTTCCGTTTGGTTCTGGTATGCTGAGAACCCCTAAGAATCGTTTTTTTTTCTGCTCCATAAGCCCCTTCCTACGGCTTTTCTACGAATTTTTTGATTAAACACATTCAGTCAGAGAAGGCTACGTCCACCGCAGGCAGGTTTACCAATTTGACTTGTCAACTCAGTGCACGCCTCTACCCTTTTTTCGATCTTTGCTGTTCTACGACTGAACTCAAAACTTGTCGTCGCCACCGCTAAACTCGGTGCGTGCCCCGCCCACTGTTGGAGAAGCTCCGCCGGGCTGATACTGATATGTGCTTTGACCCATGCTCCGGTCCCATACTTGACACGGACCCGTTGGGTGGTTTTTTAGGCAGCACCGAATGTCGTGACAAATGGACAAACCGCACAGATAGCACATTATATATAGTAGATATTGGGAATGGCCAAAACCTCAAAACCACAGGGCAAGACAGAGGAACAAAGTCTTTAAGTTAAGGCACCATTGAAGGAGTGTTTATGACTCTTTTCAGACACCCATCCCTACCTATTATGTTTATGAAGCACGGTACAAAGGCTCCATTCAGCAAAGTACGACAAAGTTCTTAAGGAGTTTGGTGAGGGACGGTTTCAAGGTATGTAGTACTCATTATTTCATATGTTAAACTTTTAGTAGGAGGCAAGCGAAGTATATTATTCACACTTTCAAGGCGTTTGAAACTCATATTAATTTCCTCTAGAGTACTGTGCCAAACATACTGGGTGCGGTGAGCAAGATCCATCTCCGTGATGGCAGCTCCTACTGTTCTCTGTGCGAATATTCATTTTGTGGAGAGGGCGCATTATGCTATGCATGTTTCAAACGTCATAAAGGATCTGCCATCTCCAGTCGCCCACGCTTTACCATTTCAACTTCAAATGCCTTCAGGGTAGTTTCGTCAAGGGTACGTGTCAAAAGTACACACGATGGGTCCGCATATGTCAAAATTCATGGTATTTAATTTGGGTCAGTTTTCTTTCGTCTTTGTGCCTAAACTGAGGCCTCTCGCTGCATCATCGCAAGCGAGCTGCCCCTATCGTCTGGGGAGCACAGACAAGGGCAGAAAATTGAGCTCCCCGAATGTCACGAAGCAAATGCCGTGAATGTTGGGGCACATGAACCCCTGATGTGTTCTTTTGGCAAGTTCACTTCTGTCAGCATTACTTGATGATTCCGAACGGATTATTACTAATGTTGCTATTCAGATTTATTACGTTTGTTTCAAATTAATCGTTGTATAATGCAGTATATGATCAGTGTATTTTGGATCGTTTCGATTGCTTGGCCCGTTTTAACCTATTTATGTGGTTCTATTTGTTACCAGTTTTATTGTTGCCTTTATATTATTAACAATATCGTTACTAAGCTGAACAATTGTTGATGTTATCGTTATAGAAGTTCGCTCAATGAAATTTCAGAGTTCAGTCGTAGAACAGCAAAGATCGAAAAAAGGGTAGAGGCGTGCACTGAGTTGACAAGTCAAATTGGTAGTCCTGCCTGTGGTGGACGTAGCCTGTGTGATGTTTTGGTGTGAGATGTGTGACTCCAAGCAGCCCCACTGTGGTGTCACACCTTTTTCACCAGTTTTTAAAGCAACAGTTCAGGGAGGGTCCGAAAATTTCAATGCCACTACTACTGAGGGATACACGAGCCCTAGTGAAGAACATATGCAGTGGAAATAATAAACGAACTTACCTCAGAAACTCAAAAACAGGGTGGAAAGTCCCTCAAACATGGGTGTTCTTGGGGATTTCCCCAATCCCGCCCCCTTGCCGGCCGTCATTGGACGCGTCGGCAATCGTGCTCGTTTTGGGACCACAGGGAAAATTGATTGAAAAATGGAGCGCGTTTACAGCGGGCACGTTCAGACAACTCGTCCAACGTGCGTCTTTATCCATTGCTGAGCGGCAGAGGGAGAGTACCTGTCTAAGACCCTCCCCGACGTTTTTTTCCAGTTTTTCATACATTAATCGTCTGGTTTTCATCTACAACTTCATTATTGGTGGTTTTTTCCCGCGAAACCGTTCCTGAACTGTTGCTTTAATCAAAGTCATTTTGTAAGGGTTACTGACGGTCCTAATCATGAATATGGTACTAATTATTCATGCTAACTCCATTTTGCGCGAATTTTGGCACGTCAACTCGAAATGCAAAAATTTGTCACCACGAGGAATCGAACTAGGGACCCCCTTTTCTGGTATTCAGAGGGCCGTTCAGGAAAAATTAAACATGGTTCTGTGGTTCCCGCATCTGCCCCTATATCATGCAAAAGACCGTTTTCAAAAAGCTTGTCACGCCCTGAAAGACCTTCCTGGTAAACGTGGTAAGCCTTCGGAAGGAATTATGAAAAGAGATGCGGTCATAGCATGCTATTTTTGACCACATCGTCGTTGTTGTTCCATTCTTTGGTGGAGTTCATTGTTAATGAAGTTTCTTTGTCGTTTTCTTCTTCTTCGTTGAACGACATTTATTATGGAGGATGGGGTGGATTTTTTTTTGTGGAGGGTTTTTTACTTCGACCTGTGATTAGGATGGTTTCTGGGACTCACAGACTCTGGCCGCTGGAAGACGGGATCGTATTTTGAAATTTTCTTCGATGCCTCGCTCGATTTTGCCTCAGATACTCGACAATAGGCCCGTCGCGCGACGATATGGCAGAGAGGTAGACGGGTGTGATGTGGACGTACTACGGCACAATCTGATTAACTTAGCGCCAAATCACTGTAGCACGCGATGCGAATCGTCCGCTGACCCTTCTGCGTCTCTGCTTTCTAGCCGGCGACATTCATCCTTCTGGTACTCTCTTCTCACTGACTGACAACCAAATTTTAACGTTTCAAAATGCTGTTGGTTGGCCGGAATAAAATTCACCACCTAACAACCTTGAGGCAGATAAAAACACAACTACAACTACTAAGAAAAATGCTAAGGCCTTAAGAGAGAGGAATTGAAGCTGTTGGTTGCTTTAGCTGGTAGCGGTCTCCCATTTACTTTGAAGCTCAAGAAAAGGCAGTTCGAGTTTTTTCCTACATGGTTTTTATGAGTGAGTGTTTGCTTAGAATAGGTACCAACAATGTGAAAATAAATGAAATGGACACATGAGGCTGCGCCTGAGAAATACTGTCGTGGGGGACTATGCTAGTTTGCTCGGCGTTGCTTATTTTTGAGCTTGAAGACATCAATCAAATTTTACTTTCATCCTCTAAACTAGTCTGGCATCAATTAAGTAGTCCCAAAGGGGTGGGATGAGGTCGAAATATTTCGCGGCGTCCAGTTCATTTTGCACGTTGGCTCCGATAATAATTCCGAGTTGTCATTTTGCTATTTCGGTAGCAATTTTGTTTATCCTGTCTCTTTCATAACACGAACAATAACATATAATATAACATAAAATAACAATAACATATAATATAATATAATGTAAAACAGATTACAAATGTTTTCTATCAAATAATGGCAACCTTCAAGTTCCGTCCTTTCAAAGGTCCCCGTGCCACTCAAGGGAAACACAATTGTTAGAGGGGCCAATCCAAGCATCGAGTTGGGCAGATTTGGGGAGCAGCACTATTCCCCGCCTCTCTGAAGGAAGTCTCTTCATGAACCTCTCTGGTTCCATCTACCACTCACACATACATATAGTGCGTCCGAAAAGTACAGATTTACCCTATTTTTAATCGATATCTATGATGAGGTAAACAATCTCGCTCCAAATTTCTGTAAGCGAGACCCTATGGCGGCGTACTGATATTATGTGAAAATATTTGGAAATAAAACAAATTCAAATTTTTTTGAAGTGTTTTTTCCTGAAAGACATGGTGTCCTCGAAGTGTAGGTTTACTTGGGTTTTCAGAACTTCTGAAAGACGCGCTTGACAGAGTAACTACCAACAATAGGTGCTGAAACCTTCAAAACATTCCCTTTCCTTTCGGTGCTTTCAATCATCCGATTTGGAGTGCTCAGCACGAAATGGGAGATTGTTTCGAACGGCACCCCCTTCAAGCCTATCTCAATTGAGGATGCCTAATAGGTTCTTTCTGGGATATAAGGCTGGTCATATAAAAAAACTAAAATTTCTTTAGTAGATTCTATATACGGTCTTCTTGGAACATAGATCATAGATCTGTTCATTCGACGTTTTGAACAATTCGTCGCCTTCATGACCTGAAGTTGGTCCATATTTTTAGCCGCACTCAATCCGGTCAAACGCCTCGTTATATTTCTCAAAATATTTCTCAAAATACAGAAAGAACCCAACATGAAACCGAACCTACTGCTACTCCACCTAGTGCCACGCAGTCACTCAGTTTTCGGTAGATATTGAAAATGAGACACCCTTCGCATGAGGACTTCAGCGGTACGCGCGTTGTCTTACAATCCACATAGAGTAGTGAAAAGCAGGAACTCAAGGACCATGCACTCGTTTCGAATGTGTTTAGTTTTGGATTTTGCACGCGTTAAAACGCTTCTAGCATCGTTCTAGTGCCGATGTCATTTTCGCGGGCCAGAACTCTGCATCGTACATCGAAATCGTTGCCCTGATAAATTTCTAATTGGTGCGTGCTTACCGGGCTCAGTACGTAGGTTTTCTCGCCATACCGGAATATTTGAAACATGGAATTTCTTTCGTTAAACGACGCCTTTGTTGAGGCACTCCAATGAGCGGTAACATTACCTCACAGAAATATGAGGCGTACGAATGAGAATCGCCATATGTGAGGTACTAATTCGACTTAGTGGACCTCGTAAGCACTGGAGTTCATGGAATGTATATAGACACAATTCGACTCTTGAAGAAGCCACAGGAGATGAGCCGAACTATAGCACTGCCGTGGAACAAGAATGGCTTCTACCTCACAATCAGATCGTGCTGGTTAGTTGCAGGCTATCCGTACTGTCCAGGTTAGGCTTCTTCGCATCTCGAAAATATCACCTACACCACTGTATCGTTTTGTATTTCGTGAAGAGGAAATCACAGCAACTATCAACGTAAATTACTTCAACCTGTTGGTCCCTCAGCGAATTTACTCACATAGAACACTGGGATCCCTGTACGCGCACGGTACCTATAGCGCAATCAAGTACTGGCTTCGCACAACGTGGGTGGATGTCTTAAGCATAGGAACATACAGTTAGACGTAGTGTTCTGCTGATTTGACTACGCTGCCCCTCAGAATGTTCCCTCGATATTCTCGTACTCGTATTCATGCCGTGAGGCACCGTACGATATGTGGCAGGATTTCCTTACCAAGTTGAGAATTGAAGCTTCATTTTCTGAGGTGCTGCCGTTATGACCCAAACCCTTGTAAGCCTTAATTCATCCTTCATATGTTCCGATGATTGTGTTCCGTCTCTGCAGAACATACGCAGAGGGGAAGCAATAACAACTTCTCTTTACAACCTGTCTCAAAATAACGACAAGGCAGACCAGGTGAACCTATACTTGTGGGACGCCATGTTTTTGGAAGAAAAGGAAAATAAAAGTCCTTTTCTTTTTCTCTTGGATTAAGCTATTCTTTTGGGACACACTGTATAATGTAGCAATGAGAGTTCACATCATCTAGAGCTCCGAGATGTCCTATTTTTTGTAACCAGCCAATAGACAACTTCAAAATATTCAAGAAGCGATGAAGGCGAAGGCAAGTTCCTGGAAGGTGTCTTGTATCTAATCGTATGACATTTGCCCTGAATTGGCTATTCTAGCAATACAGCGACCTAAACATCGCACTCCTTTGTGCAAGGGGGTTCTCGACAGCATGGCACGCTTTCAAAGGCGATATTCGAAATAAAATAGGTGTGGAAAAGCGTTCAGTTATGAAATAGGTGGGAGGTGGTCTGTAAAAGAGAAGGAAAGCAAACGAAACCACCGATTACGCCCCGTACAGAGACCTCCCCTATTTCAGCCACATTCCACCTTGGGATAGAGAAGGGCGCGTTGGACGAGTTTCACGAACCTAACTCTAGTTGCTCCAGTGCCAATGACATTGGATCGCAATGGGACCGCTGCCTCAAATGCGCCCGCGCTTTTCAAGCAGCGCCACGTGGCAACCGACAGCGGAGGGTGGGGCTTGCGGACGAAGGTGTGAGTTGCGGGTCGGACGAGCTGCTTCCGCCTTTGTCGCCGGGTACCCCCCAGGAGGCCCGTCGCGCGGCAAGAAGGCAGAGTCGGCGGACGAGTTGCAGCGCGTGATGTGCGATGTAGGACGTGCAATGGGACACTCTATTTAACTTGACGCGAAATCCCTATAGTACGCGCGCGACTCGTCCGCTGACTTTGCCTTCTTGCCGCGCGACGGGCCTCCTTGGGGTACCCTTGTCGCGCACTTTCAAGCGGTGAAATGGGCGAAAGGTGCGACATCAACACTTGTCCGCCTGCCTACTACCACCCGGGATGGAAGAGGCGAGCGCGCCTAATTCCGGAGCGTGCCTTTAACGGAGGGCCAACCTCAGTCATACCTAAAATTTCCACAGGAAAGGGCAATGAAACCCTTAGCAGGGAAAAGAACCAGGAAAAATGGACGAGAAACTCGTAAATTCTGAAGAAAATGGGGCGGGTTGCCCTAACAGACAGTGAATTCATTGACTGATTCAAACTTTGGTACTGTTAATATTTCAGCGACTCTAGAAGTTTACATACAAAGTATTGATCCTGTGTCTTTCTGTTTTTGATGTTAACCAACATGCAGCAGATTGTTCTTTCTAATGTAAGTTTTCTTTTAATACTTAAAAATTACCCAAAATTAGGTCTCTCAGTAATTCCGAGCAGAATAATTTTTCATTCTTCACTTCTTGTCCTTTCCAAGAAAATTATGTTGATCCAATGAAAAAGGTTTACCTTTATCAAAAAAAAGATACCACCGAAAAAGTATTCGGCCAAAGAATTTTGAGTGTAGTGTAGAAGGCCGATATGATGTTTTCTTTTCATAACATGAGATGTGCTCTTCAATATCAAGTTGAGAGCGTTCGGTTTGAATTTAGTGGAGAGCGATTGAATCCTTCTGGATAAGGAGACGGAATGTCTTTTTTATTGCCCCCTCCCACCCCAACGCACACTCCCCTTCAAAAAACAAGAAAGTGTCGGGTGCAGTCCATACACCACAATTGACGACGGCCGCGAGAAAGTGGCTGTACAACCGACAAGGGAATTTAGCATGTGGTTGCAGTTGTATTCTATTAGCTATCTGTATAATTCTACTTCGCTCGTCATCATTTTATTCAGGTGAGTTATTTGTAACAACAGAACTCGACATAATATATAAAATTTGCGAAACTCACCACGACAGCATTCGATGGTAGCAGTGAAATCATTGACAACGCCTGAAAAGCATGTTTACTGTTGTTACAAATAACTCACCTGAATAAAATGATGACGAGCGAAGTAGAATTATACAGATAGCTAATAGAATACAACTGCAACCAATTAATTTCCTTGTCGGTTGTCAACTGCCGCTTTCTCGCGGCCGTCGTCAGTTGTGGTGTATGGTGTGCACCCGACGCTTTCTCGTTTTTTGTAGGGGAGGGTATATTACAAGGCAACAGCGAAAATTGTGGACTGTGGGGGGGGGGAGACTAATTACAGCAAAGATAGACTGGGTGTAGAGAGAAAGGATAAATATTATATGATGGGGGATCAAGGAGTTGTGGGCTTATAGTTGAGGTGGAGGTGATCGCATTTCGTGATCCAGTAGTTCGCTCCTAAGCTGTCTTGTGCACCGTTACTGCACGTATTGCCTTCTCTAGCGTCCGCGGCTTTTCACCTACTTGGCACATTCTCCAAACTTGCTGTGCTACTTGTCTTTCCTCTTCTTTTTGTTTTCTATTTTCCTTTGGAACGTTTATAACGTTTCCTTCCTTTTTTGTATGGTGCGCAAAATCTTATACAGCTGAGAAATGATCAATGTTTTTTAAGAGTAATGCTCCTGGAGCATATATTGTATTGGACTACAGTACCTGGATTCTCAAATAATATGCTATCGAGTAAGAGCGGTGGAAGTGTTTTGAGCAAGCAAATGTGGGCTATAATAAACCGTTCTGCAATAAGATAGCAGCAGCAGAAGCTATGATATCACTGTTGACCTAGACGACATAATTAAGTCGTCCTTTAACTACTCGATTCATTCTCTAGAACGCATCAATCTGCTACCCTCATCTGCACTCTCTCTCTGTGGTGTGCTCTCTTGCAAACTTTCTCTTCTCTAACCTCTGTCTGTCTTCGCCATACCATGGCTAATCTCACAAAAATTTACCACTCTCACGGTAAAGATATTAGATCTACGGACCATGTTTGTGTCCACGGTGCCACTTACTATAACCGTGGATTTTCCTTCATGCCCTACAGATTTGTTAAAGCCTCATTTCTTGTGGCAGCGCTTAGACAGTTTCGTCATTAGGCAAGAAGATCATACGTCTCGGGAATGAATGGCTCCATACAAACTGAAGTATGACGACTTGCTGTTTGAGCTGGTGATCGATAGAAACTTTTTGCTCCAGAAGACACCAAAGTTCTCGCTCGGCCTTCTCGATAAATCACATCTTCCACCGGTAGTCAACATGTGGTGAGGAGCTTGAGATTAATTACGATAAAAGGCATATGGATCCTGATTATGCAAAAACACTAACAGGGCAAAGCATGTGATAAGGCCATACACGAGCAGGCGAAAACTTGTTGGATGGCTCAGTCTTTCAGCGTTCACATCCTGAAACCTCAATTTTGAATTGTGAGAATGAGGGCTTCGCTCACGGAGCTTTCGGTATCTTCTTTTGTTCACTTCATTACTGGCGCGCTAATTATCAACTGGGATATTTTTGCACGCTTTGCATAGAAAATTATTGCAGAAGCTTCTTAAGGCTGAAGGCTCGGCACAGAACAATGTGAGAATAGAGTGGACCAGGGTCAAGCGAGGCATCGAGGAGATCTCGACCACAAGCTAGAGTTGAAAAAGTCAACCCTCCAAACACCCTCCTGCCTCCTCCTAACAAGTAGAAAAGTCATGGGAAGATCACTATCAAAGAAAGTCACAGAAAGATCACTATCAATGAGTCCTACAAAGAAATGGTAAAAAGCGAAAAAAAGGTGAAATAAGTCCGTCGATCGCAGCTGCAACCGAGTATCAATTGATCTTGTGCGTTGACCTGGGAGCAGCTTATCTATGTGCTAAGGAATATGTACGTTGAGTTTTGAGCACATGTAACTTTCTTCAGAGAGGACGAATTTTGAATCTAAAAGCATATTCGGACGTTTTCGACGAGCGCTTCATAACCATTATAAAAGCTATGAGAATTAATGAGAAATAATCAATTCAGGGGCGGAAGTGGTGTAGTGGCAAGTGGCGCGCTTACCACGCGAGCGGTCCGGGGATCAAATCCTGGGTCGTGAGTCGCCCGGGCCAACCAAGCCTTCCATCCCTCCGGGGTCGGTTAATTGGGAAGAAAAAACACTGACTTGTACGGCTCCCGCAAGTCATTGTATAGGCCAAATTGCGTACAAATAAAAAATAAAGGATAAAGCATTTGCCGTTGATCAATCCCTTTTTGGGATGCGGCACGCATTCTACTTCCATTTGTACATTCGTAGTGGCGTTTGAATGCGATGTGGCCTATACAATGACTTGCGGGGGCCAGCCGATGTACAAGTCAGTGTTTTTATCCTCCCAGACAAGTCTGGTACCAATTAACCGACCCCGGAGGGATGGAAGGCTTGGTTGGCCCGACTCACGACCCAGGATTTGATCCCCGGACCGCTCGCGTGGTAAGCGTGCCACTTGTCAGTGCAAGCCGCACTCTGTAGAACCGCTGTTGGCATGACTGGGGGGGGGGGGGGAATGCTTCTGCTCTAGCGAGTTTTCGTCGTCTTCTACTGCTTCAAAATCTGTGTCGTCATAGTAGTCTTCTAATTTCACTTCCGCACCATCCGAACTGTCAGAATCTTGGAGGTTGGAATCTCCAACACTGTCGTGGAACGCCGCGTAGTCCTCTGACTGGTTCGGCTGATAAAATGCCCCATCTTTCATCGTTCATTGGCGTATGTTGCACCTAATACAAATTATAGGACACCAAAATCACTAGCACAATTATTAAGAGTGTGTGAGCCTTGAAAATTACCATTTTGCGTACGCTGACCGGTGACGTGCGGTACAACATGGCTTATTAGTTCGTTAAGAGTAGCTCGCAATGGGTTATGACGATTTGTTTCCAGAGTAAATCTTACATCACTTCTATACAGGGGTGGCCAAAAAAAAGAGACACTTCACTCCACATTCAAAACGGAATTATTTACGCGTTGCGAAACCAAACCAAATGACCCCAACTGAATATTAAAGAGCACGTTCTAATCTATCAACAAGCTACACAACAGCCTTCTACACCGACGACATCAGAAGATTTTCCCACGGAAACATGGTTCACGGTACGAGCTCAACGAGGTCGTCGAGGTACCATAGACCATTACGACGTCCCTGAAACGCTGGTCAAAAGCGGTTTTGCATAGTCACAGCTAGTGTCTCTGGGAAGCTATTCACCAGTTAATCCATTGAAGAAATTATGTAGCAGCTTCAGGCCGGAGCGATTACGGTAAGCCTCGTTGAGCTCGACGGTGACGGCAGATGACGTCATATTCTGAAGACGGTGGGGGCAGTGAAGGAGGGCCTGCTTCTGTTACGGGGGAACACCTAAGGAATATTCCGCCGTAAAACTTTCATTAACATCGGCTCCCTGTGCGACGAAAAGTTCGATGATGTGCGCCATGGGCTAAGTGTCTCTTTTTTTGGCCACCCCTGTATGTATACATTTCCGCCATCAAGCGGGTACTTCAGTCTCAATAAGTCCCAAAACTGTGGTAGTCCCTTTGAACACAGAAGTGGTACACATGTGTCCTACCGGTGGTAAGGTTGAGATGTATACAGCATGCACCAGGGCCGAGGAAAATGTCGCGCGACGTTCTCGCATGGGCGCTTTGCCGTGTCGTGACTTGACCACCCGCACTCAGGAAAGTTCACTAAGAAGAAAACACCTCAGCATTGAAAAGCTCAACATTCAAGCACTGGGAGAAGGAATTGCAGCTATAGAAGAAAAGACTTTGTTATGGAGTGGTGACAGCTCAAAAACATAGTTCCTAATAATATGAGATATGACAATTCGTGGTTGCCACTTTGGTTTTTTTTTTCAGGAACTTTCGAAGGCTTTCCAGCGTTGAACTAGACATCTCTATTTTCACACCCTTCTAATTTTATCGCCGGGCATGGCATTAGCTAGTAGAATTTGAAGGTTCGCAACAAATAACAGGAGGGGAGAAATGTAAATATGGTAAAATTAAAGGCAAGATTCGGGATAAAAATAGGTGTCTAAAAGCGTTCATTCATGATACTAGAGGTGGGAGGTGGTCTATAAAAGAGAAGGAAAGCAAACGAAACCACCGATTACGCCCCGTACAGAGACCTCCCCTATTTCAGCCACATTCCACCTTGGGATAGAGAAGAGGCGCGTTGGACGAGTTTCACGAACCTAACTCTAGTTGCTCCAGTGCCAATGACATTGGATCGCGATGGGACCGCTGCCTCAAATGCGCCCGCGCTTTTCAAGCAGCGCCACGTGGCAACCGACAGCGGAGGGTGGGGCTTGCGGACGAAGGTGTGAGTTGCGGGTTGGACGAGCTCCTTGCGCCTTTGTCGCGCACTTTCAAGCGGCAAAAGGGGCGCGACATCAACACTTGTCCGCCTGCCTACTACCCCGGGATGGAACAGGCGAGCGCGCCTAATCGTGGAGCGTGCCTTTAAGTCAAGTTCAACAGTAGAAACCATTGTTGCAGTAAAATATTTGTTCCTTTTTCAACAATTGATGAATACAGCCTGCAGCCTCAATTCTAAGAGTCTCCCCTCAGCCAAGCATCTTTTGCTTCCATCGAAAAGCAGTGTTTTTGTGCGGACTCCCCGCTACAACCAGTATATGGCTCTTGTTGATTGGCTACAAATGTGGCGCGTAGATAATTTACTAAGAATTCCCAGTCAAGATACACTCGCCACTCGTTCAGAAAAAATCAGTGAAAATAGCCTAAATGAGCGTCAAAACACCATAAACGTTCGTGCTTCTCAATAAAGAGGTCTTGGTCAGAGTTGAGGCACCTATATCTTCCTTGCAGGTTAGAGTTTGAGAAATTCGTTAAGTGATACCATCGCTGCATCTCACCATCTGAGTTGAATGGCGCTCTTGGAGCTCGGTGGTCTCAGCGACAGCGCAACAACAAGCGTTCAAACTTCTTTGGCCGCATGGTACGATCGGTCTCAGGACATCTGTCAACCGTGAGCCTTGGCGGTTCAGCGTTTTGTAGTGATGTCTGGGAGCTCTCACAAGTGCACACTATCACAGCATCTCCTCTTTCTTTATCTTCTTCAAAAGGCTTAGTCCCAATAAGACACAAAGTGTGTGCTTTTCCAGCTACGCTCTCACCCTTTGGTTGACAGAAGCCTTGTAACCGGTACGAGCACGATTTCGCCGCACCACCAACTCTTTTCACATCCGTGGATTCGAGTGATAAATATGCAAAAAATGAATGCCACAAAGAAAGCTGAGCGATGTTCAATGCGTAGAATTTATCCGGGGGTATACTAGTGAAATTCCGATTGGAAGGGAGTGTTATGACAAAGTGAAAGTGAAATTTACATGTCTATGCTGTAAAAACCGTTGAAAATATTGCTGAGTTAGTTTTTCGAGCAAAAAGACATATTTTACGGTTTTTGGTTTGTATTTAGTTCCATTATTCTTTTATCTACGGGCTTATGAGGATTAAAGGAGAACGATTAAAGAAGTGAAATTTTTGTAGGTCTTGGAAAACCTTTTCAACTGAATTATATTAAACCAGTTGGCGCCGCACGCATTGCGCGCGCAACACAGATCTGCGGCGAATTTTGATGGTGCGACGAAAATTTTCAAATTTGGCTTGATACATACGAATATCTGAATTCTCAGCTAAATTCTATCCGCTCCATCATCGACGGCTTTCAACCTCTTTTTCTTCGTCAACCATTATCCTCTTTTTCTCGGTCTCCGGACTGCTTCCGGACAATAAATCTCGTGGCAAACTCCGCCTACTTCGGTGCGTGCCCCGCCCACCAATAGCATTTGGCCCCTTCCGCCGACCTCTATCCACCTTTTTCCGCCTCTTTAAGACTTCCCCGGCCCGAACTA